>APFE030540556.1:17776-121438 GCA_000404065.3 Pinus taeda | reverse complement strand
TCCTATATATAGAAAGGAGGTCTTTTCATTTGTATCATCCAAGAATTGTTCATTTATGTAATGTAAAGGAGGTTGACCCCTCGAAGAGGCTGAATTCTAAGTCGTTGATCTATATTTTCTATCTTTTCTTGAGCTGGTTTCATAACAACAACCTACAGTCAGTCATGAAACCATCAACAACACAAGGTGTCTCCTACAAAGACCCTATACTCCATCTGAAAATGAGCATACATGAGCATACAAGTACTTCAATTCCACATTGCAATACAAAATAAAGCTTTCCTCAACAAGACATGCTGACAAAAGATTAAATGAATTGAACCGAGCAAGTAATAGCTATTGTGGTAAGCATATGAAGGTAATCAAACCCATACAAGGCCTTCTCCATGCTCGAACACCTTCAAGAACTGCTCCAAAACACTGATTGTTCCATATATCCATGGACTTGAACCTACAAAAAGTCTCTTTAGATGTGCTCTAATCAACAAATAGAGGTCATTATTGGATCCAAAATGTCCAAAAACCATAGATAAACTCTTCTTAAGCTCCAAAATGTGTAAAAATCTCTAGTTTATGGCTTTCAACAAGCTCTCCCTTTATTTTCTTTGTTATCCATCTTACCAATCAGACTAACAGTCAAATTGTCCTACTAATTCACCCTGATTTCCACAATGAAGGCGACAAATTCACCCACCTAAGGTGAAATTTAATGGATAATTAAATTTTCCAATTACCCTTATGCGGAATAATCTAGCCACATTGGCCATGTGGTTGGGGGTCAGGGCTAATCGCCCACCCCCATCAGCCTTGGTCCTTAACTCCTCGATCATGATCATATTAACCCCCATAGGGCCGAGGGCTAGGCCAACGGCCCGCCCTTTCCATCGAAGCCCTCTCACTTCAACTTTCATGGTCATGTGGGTGTCATATGCCTAGAGCCTAGAGCTTACCATTCTTCCCTCCCCCTAGCACCTTCTAGACTCCACTTGATGTCCTGTGCAGGTAACATGTGACCAAGGCAATGGGCTAGTTTGAAGCCCACTCCCTTGTTGGTGCCTTCTGATTAGTGTCTATAGTCTTGTGAGTAACCTATGACTAGGGGCTAGGATAAGTTCCCAAACCCCTTAACTTTTGCTTCCAGGGTCATATGTGGTGCAGTGACTTGGGGTCAGGGCTGACCTTCCCACCCCTCCTCCCATATATGCGCCATTGAAACTTTATAAAGTGTCATGGCGATATTGTGTTAATAAACACCATGTTGAGAATTGGATGAGCACTTGAATTGTGAACTCCAAGTTGAGGGTTCGAGCCTTGCCCAAGCCATCTAAACCCTTAAAAAAAATTGGCCTAACTTGGGGTGCCACGTGGTGGCCTCTTGTTGGATCACGTGGCACACCCTAATTGGTCCAACACAAAAATAATGAACCAATTAAAAATGAGATAATTCAACCAATGCGAGGCTTCCACTTGGAAAATCCTAATTGGCTTGTCCCTGTATAATGGACTAATGATGTCAGCAATATGGTAGCCTAGTCAATGCCCAGTCAATAATGCTGCGCATTTTTTAGTTGTTAAGCCAAATGATCAGAACACAATAAATTGAGCATACGATGTCGGATTGAGGTGAAACAAATGTCATTGGATTCAGAACGACAAACACCTTTACTTGGCGCCAACTTTGAAAAATCTGGGCACTTTCATTTTTGAGCTAAAATTTGATCATCGGATTAGTAGCCTTGGATAATTTGACTTAGATTCAAACATCCCCATTGGATAAATCTAATCTTGGATTTCGAAGGGTCAATTTAGTTTACATCTAAGAAAGAACACTAAATTTGAACCAAAAGGAAAGATAGCAAACAATACGAGCAACAAAAGTGAGAACCAAGGAAACAAGAAGCAGATCGAGTAGCTGATTAAACAACAAAATAACCAACAACGAAAAAAAACTAAAAACACAAAAAAAAAAGCAAAAAACTAAAAACAAAAAAAAGAACAAAAAAACAAAAACAAAACAAAACAAAACAAAAAAACAAAAAACAAAAAAAAAACAAGACAAAACAAAACAAAAACAAAAACAAAAAAACAAAAGTAGCAGCAAAGAAGAAAATATCAAGGAGCTCCTACATTCAGAAAATATTTTATTCCTAGAGATGATCATGGAAGCTCTATTATATTTCAAAGGAAGCAAAGTCCTTTTATTTTTTTGATGCATGAGGCAAAATGCTACGGTTGTCAGAATTACGGAAATTTTGTAGCAAATTGTTGGAGCAAAATGTATAGATCAAATTAGCAAAGAATGCGGCAATTTCAATTGTGAAAGAGATCGGTCCATAGGTATAATTGTGGTTTTTATGGTTATTGGATTTAACAAATGGAGTAGAAGCGCATTTCATGCAAGGTTTAGATATAGTATGAGAAGCAGGAGATCTAATCCTCTTGCTACATATCTTGGCCATGTGGAGTGTTGCACATGTCATAACTTTGGCCATATAGAATGACAATATTTGTTTCCTTGTTATTCAAAGGAAACCCATCAATAGAAGTAAAAACAAAGGGGACCTACTGATGAGCCGCAGAAGTGGGTAATTATATGGGTTCATTCTGCCTCTTAATTCAACTTAATCCACCATTCTCATTAGTTTATTGCATGTTTTTTAATATATTTATGCTAATAGAGTGAATTGGGTTAGTCATTTTGCCATGTAGTCTAATGTGTGCTTTATGCATATTTTTGGTCAATTTTGAGACAAAATCAAAGGTTTAATGAGCATTTGGCAGCCAAATTCGACGAAGAACAAGGGAGAGGATTTGTAGGAAGGTGTCCCCTTCATTAATGAACCCTTACCTCAAATTATCTATCAGAAACTCAGAGCACAAGCAACCACATTAGTGCATCCAAGCGCAGTCGAGCAAGTAAAGAAGGAATGTTGTTTATCTATAGTTTTGGGAAGCTGAGCTCCATGATTTTAGGAGAGTTGTTGGAGACTAAAATTGTATAAATAGGGGGGCTTGGGGCCTTAGCTTTTTTAGTTGGATGTCAGCCAGTGATTAGTATATTTTCGCACTTTTGTGCAGCATTGTGTTCATCTCATTTTCTAGTTCTTTTTTAGAAAAATTAATGTAATGTAACTGTTATTTTTGATAATGAAGATGAAACATATTTTGATCCAACACTAATCACTTTTAGAGGGCTGAAGCTCTTGGGTTCGGGCCCAACCCAAGCTGCCTAACACCTCCTACTGTGTACTTATATGTTTTTTCTTCCATTCATGAGTTAATTTCTGTTGCATAGATTCATTTTACTTTGTTAGATTAGGTTGATTTTGATGGATAGTATAGTTGCTTTTGTTTCAAGTTGCTGTAGTGATAGAAAAAAATTCAAAAAGGCCAATAGCAAGTCTTGATCTCCTTTCTCCCTTCCTATTTGAGGTCAAGGCACTACTACTGCCACCAAAAACACAGTTTTTGCTCTTCCATGTAACTACTAGTGTGATAACTTGATTTGGAAAAGTTGACATTGGTTCAGATTCACTTGCTTAGATAATTTCCTATTATTTTTCCATAGTTCTATCGCATGCTTTTCTGTTCATAAGGTATTGTTCAAAATTTCCTTGTTTGTAGGTCAAAAATTAGGTCAAGTTAGACAAAATTCTATTTTTAATTCTTTCTTTGGTTAGTTTTGACAAACTAAATGTGCAGATCTCTTGTAGGACATCTTAGCTCACCATCCCTCCATAGAACATCCAGCACCAGCTCACTTCTCATAGATTTCCCATCTCATTCACAACATTTCGCCAATCTGCCTTAATTTCTACGTCTTTTTTCCATAAAGCTACGTTCTTGCCATTCGAAAAAATCTGACCATCACATTTTTCCCTGATCTTCCTTGACAAGTTCTAGACACCACAACACCTTCATCCAGACTTCATTTCCCCTTTCCCATCATTTTTCCGCCTTCAAAACTCCAAAAACAGCTTCCGGCCTCCTCCTATAGATCCTCCTGGAGATCCCCTGCAACCTCCTGTAGAACTTCCTATGAGTGATTTTTCAAAGTCTGATCACTATAGAAGTCCTCAGAAGGGTGCTAAAGGATTCTTAGGACCTCTCCACATGGTCATCCACCTCTGCAACAACCAACTCCATCTTCCTTTGCCACCAAACCACTGCACATCCACAACCAGATAATCACAAGCATAATAATTTCACATAGAAACACTCAAAAGTACAAAAAGATGATTTATTCTTAGTTCTTTTCAGAAGTAGCTTGAATAAATGCAATTTACCTTTTTAGTAGTCAATGGCCCCTATTTCAACAATTTCCATCTCTTTTCTTGCAGAAGTAGGGTTAGTGGGTAAACTAGGGCTTGTTAGGGTTTGCTAGGGCTTGCTAGGGTTTGCGTTTCATTTCAGTTTTTATTCTCTTTCTGCAAGTAGAATAGCCCCTGTAGAGTTAGTTTCCTTTCATCATAGTTAAAGCTTCTTCTTAGAACTCATAGAAGTTGTCTTAAGCTCCTAGCGAACTTGTGCCAGTTGATCAAGTGACAGCCTGCAGTGAGAGCTAGTACTTATACATACAACATCATCGCTTCCAAGTTTGTTACGAACTAGTGGGTTGATAAAAGTAAAGAAGGAAGCCCCGAGAGTTGTAGCATTATTGCTACAATACTGGGGCCCACCATTCTTTTTGGCATCATTGCTGGGGAAGTGTTAGAGTATTTTTTGATCACCGTTTTCTTCTATTTTCTACTGTAGCATTCTGCTAAGTAGTTTATTTTAGCAAAACTAGAGTAGTTGTTTCATTTTCATTCTGCAAAAGTAGATTAGGCATTTCATGCTTTCATTTCAATTCTGCAATTTCCATTTTAGCAAGCGTAAATTAGGCATTTCCTGCTTTCATTTCAATTCTGCAATTTCCATTTCATCAAGCGTAGATTAGTCATTTCCTACTTTCATTTCAATTTTGAAATTTCATTTCAACAAGTATAGATTAGGCATTTCCTTGCTTTCATTTCAATTCTGCAATTTCATTTCAGCAATTTTATTTTAGTAGTTGCAATTTGTCATTCAATCCATTTCAATTTTGTAGGTGCAAGCAAAAAAAAAAAAAAAAATCACCCAAAAAGAGATTTCCTTCCATGGCTCGTAGGAATGGAGACAATTCAGGAAAATTCCTACCCAACACCCCCACCAGATCACTAAGTCACCATTCTCTCTTCTTTGGTGGAAGTGACCTAGAAGAACCTATAGGTGAACTTCCAGAGATATACGAAGATCCTATAATAGAAGAAGAATAACAAACCATTCCTCCTGAGACCATGGCTGAAAACAGAAATGTTAGAGGAAATGGGGAGAGAATACAAGGTGCCTTTCCTATTCGGGAAACCAATGGGGACACTAAAATGGAAAACATAAGTCCTTCAGCCTTACCTCACTTCCATGGATTGACTACTGAGGATCCTGATACCTTCTTGTTTGAATTTGTTGTTCTCTGTCGGACCTATGACTATGCAAAAGATGAGCAGAAATTGAAACTGTTTCTTTCTAACCTCAAGGATGCAGCATTGCGCTGGTTCATGGGGTTACTTGGAAACAACATCACAACTTGGTCTCAGATGCATCAATCCTTTAACAACAAATATCGGGACTATTGTAGGTCAAAGGATACTAAGGAAGAAATCTTCCGAATGATCATGGGAAGTGATGAGTCCTTAGAAGACTATGAAGAGAGGTTTCAGCTCTGTTATAAAAGGGTCAAGTGCACACTTGACCCCGAATCTCTGAAGTTGGTCCTGCTGAGAGGAGTCCCTAAAGACCTTCTAGATACCCTCCATTTTTTGGCTGGGGGAGACATCTACCAACTACCTTATGATGACATAAAGATTGTGTTTAGAAACCATTCTAGGTCAGCCAGAAAGAGAGGTAGGGGAAGTTAACCTTTAGCCAATACATCCTCATCTAGTTCATTCCTTAGAAGCGAACTTGAGAACCGGCTAGAAGATTTCAAGAGCAAGATGAGAGAGACTCTTGCCATGCAAATGGATACCTTGCATATCAAAGGAAACAAGAGGAAGTTGAGAGGGCTTTAGCCATCTTCTGTCCCAGGTGCACTAGAAAGCATCCTAGGAATGAATGTCCAATGAAATTTGTAGAAGTGTGTTCAGTTTGTGAAGAAGACCATCCTACGAATTAGAGCCCTTCCTTTCCTAGACTTAAAGTTGTGTATCAGGGGGCCGAAGGAGCCACTGAACCACTCTATTTCATGACCCAAAGGAGGCCACATGGGCCCAGACCTTACTAGCAGAGTATGCAAGGAACATCCCAGACCTATTACAACCCCAATCAAGCCACTTCCATGCCTTCTTAGGGTCCCCTTACTCATCCTTCCTAGTCCACACCCCCTCCTTGGTCGTATCCATCTCAATACCATGCTCCTCCAGTTGCTCATTCGTTTCACTCCTATGCTCAGCCACAGCCTCAGTGGAATGCACCACATTAGGAGTGGAGGCCCCAGTACAACTCTCCCCCCGCTCTTTTACCTCCACCACCTGTTCAACCATAACCATTACCTCTTGCTCCACCAAGGCAACCTCAAATACTTGCTCAACTGAACCTGAACCGTAATAATAGATAGGCCCGACAGGTATATAGTGGAGAAACATCATGCCCGACCTATGCTGTGGAAATTTAGGAGATTAACCTACAATCTAGGAAGGTTCTCCCAGATAACCAACCCCCCCTAAGGAGGATGAGGAAGAAAAATAGGAAAGTGAACCAAAATCCAATCCACCCTTTCCTGATAGATTAACTGGAACAACTCAACCGACCCTAGAAGAAACTGAACTTCTCAGAGAATTAAAACAGTTATGTGTAAAGATACCACTTCTCCAGGCCATAAAGGATGTGCCTATATACAACAAGATGATCAAGGAGAAGTGCTTCAGGCACCCAGGCAGGCACAAAAGAGATGCTCCAACTATCAATGTCATAGGAGAACTGTCTGACCTAATGTTGGGGCAGGTAATCTATCTGAAATATCTAGACCCTAGGAGTCCTATAGTTGATGTCCACATCAATGGCACCTTAATCCCCCATACCCTGATTGATCTTGGGGCTACCATTAATGTGATGACCACGGACACTGTGCTCAATTTCAACCTTCAAGGTTCCCTGAGAAAGACCACAACAATATTGTAGTTAGCAAATCGCTCCACCGTGACCCCTGAGGGGATTGTGGAAGATGTAATGGTCTCCATCGATTCTTGGGAGTACCCTGTCGACTTCCTGGTTCTCCGACCAAAGGCAAAGCTCACTGGGTATCCTCTCATCTTGGGAAGACCTTGGTTGGCTACTGTAGATTCCTACATCAGTTGTCTAGCTGGGAACATGACAATCAAGAATGGGCATATGTCTAAGTAGCTAGTCCTATATCCTCCTACCCAACCTTTGTTACAACATGATTTACCTCTCTGGTTGGAGGACGAAGATGAGGATGAAGTATATTCTGCACCATTGTGTACAGTCGAAGCTTCCATGGGGGGCTTGCAAACCGAGGATGACCTTATTGAAAATTTGATTCAGAATCCACCCCCAGTGTGTTGCCATTAGAGGAGTTGGTGGAAGAAACCCAAGCCAATCCCTTAGTTGATCTATGTGTGGCTGATCCGACATCTCTCCAAGTTATGAATGTGGAATTCGGCTCAGAAATAACCTTGAAGATCAACTCATCCCTATCCACCTCTCAGGAGAAAGATCTGTGTAGCTTATTGAAAAACCACTTGGATGATTTTGCTTGGAGCTATAATGAGATGAAGGGAGTCCACTCTTCACTATGTACCCATCACATTTACATTAAAGATGATTGTAAACCAGTTAGGAAGCCTCAAATGAGGATGAATCCAGCCCTTAAGGATATTGTTAAAGAAGAACTGCAGAAGTTGTTGGATGTAGGATTCATCTACCCTATCTCTAACAGCGAATGGGTCTCTACCTTGGTGCTAGTGCCAAAGAAAAACGGGAAGTGGAGAATCTATGTGGATTATCGGGAACTAAACAAGGCCACCAAGAAGGACCATTTCCCTTTGCCTTTCATAGATCAAGTGTTAGATGGCTTGGCAGGGAAGAATTTCTTCTCCTTCCTAGATGGGTTTAGCGGGTACAACCAGATCCAAATCAACCCGGAAGACCAAGATAAGACCACCTTCACTTGTCCTTGGGGTACTTTTTCATATCGAGTCCTTCCCTTTGGATTGTGCAATGCTCCCGACACTTTCCAGAGAGCAGTACTAAGTATATTTGCTGAACTGGTTCATGATTCGGTGGAAATCTATAAGGATGATTTTACCCCTTATGGTTCTAATTTCCAGGAAGCTTTGACTAACCTAGGAAAATTTTTAACCAATTGCATTGAAATGAACCTGTCCCTCAATCCTGAAAAATGTGAATTCCTGATGATTGAAGGGACTGTGCTAGGTCATACAATTTCTCAGCAAGGATTACAGGTGGATCCCAACAAAATCGGCATCATCCAAAGGGTTCCACCTCCTCAAAAGGTAAGAGATGTTCGATGTTTCCTAGGCTTATCAGTGTATTATAGAAGATTCGTTAAGGACTTCAGTAAGCTAGCCTCTCCATTGTTTTCTCTTTTGGGGAAAGATGTTGAGTTCATATGGACTGACAACTGTCAAGAGGCTTTGGATACCTTGAAAAGTAAACTGGCGACTGCCCCAATTTTGAGAGGTCCAAACTAGGCCCTACTTTTCCACATTCATACAGATTCCTCGAGCAAAGCGATAGGAGTAGCCTTAGGGAAAGTTGATGAGAAGTTGTCTTATGCCATATATTTCGTAAGTAAAAACTTGTCCAAGGAAGAATTAAACTACACTGTAACTGAAAAATAACTCCTAGCTGTAGTCCATTCCCTAAATAAGTTAAAACACTACATCACCAGCTATCAAATATTCGTACACACTGATCATGCTACAATTAGGTATTCCCTAAAAAGTTTGCTAAGTTTTTGAGGGATAATATATTCTACAAGTTTGGATATCCAAGAGAATTAGTCACAGATCAAGGGAGTCAGTTTACATGCAATCTGATTGAATACCTGCTCACACACCACAAAATTAAGCACAAAACTTCCACCCCTTATCATCCGCAAGCAAATGGATAGGTGGAAGTCACTAACAGAGCTTTGGAAGGAATTTTGACCAAGGTAGTGAGCAGCAGCAGGAAGGATTGGGCAGATCAATTGGTTGAGGCCACCTGGGCCTATAACACCTCTTGGAAAACCACCTCGGGGTTCACACCCTATGAGTTGGTCTATGAGAATAAGGCTTTGCTATTAATAGAATTTGAATATAACACCTTAAGGATGGCAACTCAGCTGGACCTAGATCTTAGCCGTGCACAAAAGGACAGGTTACTTTAGTTAAATGGATTGGATGAATAGAGATTGTAGGCCCTTCTCCACTCAGAGGTATTCCAACTTCAAAGAAAAATATGGTATGATAGACACCTCAAAGAAAAACAATTCCAGGAAGGAGATTGGGCACTACTGTATGATTCAATATATAAAAATTTCAAGGGCAAACTAAGGACAAGATGGTTGGGACCGTACACAGTAGAAAAATGCAATGACAATGGTTTAGTTCTAATCTAGACCATCGATGAAGAATCCATCCCCATGCTCGTTAATGGGCATAGGTTGAAGATCTACAGGAAGCCCTTCTCCAAGCAGGAATTCATTGAAAATCTGAGTAAAACAGTGTTGGTAGCCGTGCACAAAAGGACAGGTTTCTGCCTCCACTCCACCCACACCCTAGACACAAAAATATAAAATAAAATAAAATATCCCTGGGTGAAAAGCTCATAGAGGCGCCTAGGGTAGGTAGTGAGGGTGAAAACCTCCTGGAGGTGCCCCAACTGTCTCAAAAAAAAGAAGGATAAAACATAAAGAAAAAAGAAAAACAGAGAAAAAAACAGAAAAACTAACTTCTTTTGAATGCATTGCAGATTGTAGGAGGGTCACAGATGGAAAAAGGACATGGTCAGGCTTAATACACCCTTGATAATTCATTTCTCCATTACCATTGTCCTTTTCCAGGCCCTAGTCTCACTTTTTTGAGAAATTTTGCATCCTATAGGAAGCTCCGTGCATTCTACAGGAGGCTCCTGTATAAACTATAGAGAGCTCGAAATCAAGTTCAGAAAAGAGTCAGAGGCCTAAAAATTTGTCCACAAGACCTGTGGACCTCTTTGCCACCATTCATCCTCCTAACTCTCCATTCCATCCTTACACCACTACATTTCCACTTGCTTCTTTCTTCCCTACATAGAAAACACAGAAATTTTGTCTCTTTTGTTTTTGTTTTTGTTTTTTTTTTTAAATGATGAATAAAAAAATGGCATTCTTAACTTGTTTCTTGCATGATGCATTCTAACCATTTTTCCTTTCCTTCAGAACCTTCCTCAATTGTCTCTTCAGTCCCTGCTCAAGCATTAGCCAAAAATTTTAGAGGGAGAAGTAGCTAAAAGAAATCTAGCAGGATTCCTATAATAGTTGATCCCTTTCAAAAAACAAGCTCCGGAGGCAGGGTGAGTGCAGCCAAGATGTATGCAACGTGCAAGGAGAAGTTCCTGATCAAAGCTCACCAGCATAAGGTAGTGAACCATTAGTTTAGAAGCCACGAGTGCCAATAGCAGCAGCAATCAAAGAAAAAAGTGCCAAAGTCTGAGCATGTAGAGCACGGTAGCAACTAACAGGTAAGTGGCTAAACCCGTTCCTCTGTTGTATGAATATTATTTAGAAACTGTATGAACCATTGAGATGGTCGCGATTAAATGGAATCGGTGGCCAGCTAACTGGCCACCCTCATCCAGTTCAAACCAACCTTGTCCAATTCAAACAACGTTCAAAAGGTGCAATCAGCACGTGTGGTCCATCAACTTGGCAAGAAAAAAAACTCAAAATAGGTAGTGGTGGCGGCGTATAATGGGAATGATGGAAGTGATTGCAGGCAGGAAACCTGAAATATCATAATGGCACTGGAGTAAGGACCAACGGTCTAGATGGGGATAACATACCCTTCCTGCCACCTCACCTTGGCACCACAGAACACGCCATAAGCTTAAGTACACTGCAGTAGAAGCCTCCACCACCTTTTGTTTTCATTTGCATCGACGATTTCTCGGATACAACAACTTACCTACCACCTTCAGAACCTCGAAATTGTCTCTCTCTGCCAGTTTTCAAAATCCTTCCACTTATTGGGCCCTACAGGAGCATTATCACACTCTACAGGACATAGTCTACAGGAGCCTTTTTATAGGAAGGCCAGTGAAAAGCTCCGCAGAGGGAAAATTTGAAATTTTTTCCAAATTCAAGCTCGAAAAAGGTAGGCTTAGAAAACCCACTTTGCATGTTATATATCTATAAAAGGTGGTGGGATTTGAACTGAAGTACTGAGTTGAAAAAGAAAGGGAAAGTGAGAACAAGAAGTTTGCCTATGTTTTGAAATGTATATACAGTCTCTCCGTTTTTACTCTCTGCACTGAAATTATGTCTCTTTCTCCTCCATGATATTCTGTTGTATAAATAAGGGATGTAACCATAGGAAATTAAGCCTGTGAAGCAGTGAATTTGCATTGTGTGGTCTACTTATTGTGTGAAAGAAAAACACTGTCTTTCTCTCTGTGTTGTTTTTCTACGAAAAACTACTGATTTCCTCCAACAGCCCGAGAAGTAAAGTAAGGTTGAGAACAGAGTTTGAAGGGAAGGAAAATTAACATTTCTTTTTGTTCAAAGTAATAAACATGAAAAACACTCTCTAGTTCTATAAAAAAAAACCTCAACTGTTCCTCTGTTTCCGAGTTTGAAAATTTGTTGTCTTCCTCCTCACTTGAGAATTTCCAGCAGTCACTAAACATCATGCTAGGGAGTTTTATGAGAAAGGAGCCTCTGAACTCCACCAAATTGCATGAACACCCAGAAGTGGTAGCTCTCTTTACCAGGGAAAATTGGATGCCTTTCTTTGAGAAATTTCATGGGTGTGATGAGAAAAATACAGAGAAATTTTTAATGTCTTTAAGACTCGATTCAAAGACCCATGCTACAGTCAGTTTTAGGGGTCTAACCATAGAGCTTACACTAGAATTCATCGGCAGAATTATAATTCTTCCACTTGGGCTCCCTTGGAGCAAAGAAGAAAAACCACTAGGATAGGTTGCTAAAAAGACCTTTTTCTAGCCTCATGAACATCCTATAGAGGATAAGAATGGGATCAGAAGGACAAGTATGCCTTATCCATGGGGTGAGGTCAGCTACCATATCTTGAAATATATCTCCTATGAAGAAAGATACAGTATAGTCTATGGTTATCATTTTAGATTACTGCATGAACTAAGATATGGAATGGACCTACCTGCATCTAGAAAACTGAGTCTGCCATATTTTCTCCTCTAATCTTTGATAGAGTTTGGCACCAAATTAGATGCAGGGGTTCTAGAGCAACTAGCCCACCATGGGCTTATTAAATTGCTAGTAGAGGATGCCCTCCACACATACACAAGCCCTATAGCCTGGGAAATTTTCAGGAACATGACTAGAGAAGATGACATAAAAACTCTCACTAATGACCTTAGTCCATCTGGTAGTGAAGTGAAGGAGCAGAAAGAGGAACTTGAGAAGGAAATCCATGAGTAAGCGTAGAATATTCAATTAGAAGAAGGAAAAGAAGAAAAATAGAGAGAAGGGGAGAAACATGACACAACCACAGCTAAACCTAAAGTAGATAAGAAAACAGCATCAAAAGCAGAGAAAAGGAAGAGGGCAAGAACTGAAAAGAATAAGCCCAAGACAACTCAGAAAAAAGATTACCATAGAAAAGGAAAAGACTTAGCTAGAAGAGGAGAGAACAACACCAGAGACAGCATAAACAAAATCAGAAATAGCAAACACAGGTGAAAGTACAGAGGATGAAGAAGAAAAATAGCAAGAAGAAGTGTCTCCTGAGACACTAGCAAGAGAAGCAGTAGCTGTTCTTGCAGCACTTAGCACTACAGTTAAGAAAAAAGGGAAAAAGAAAAAGACATACATCTATGTATTTCAAAGCTTGAAGGAGCATCATAATCAAGGTGGGCAAGCCCCAGCCAGCTTTGCAAGAACCCATTATCATTGAGGATGCACCTACTGTAATAAAGGAGGAATCTACCTCCAAAATATCCATCACTTACGAGAGAGGGAGTCCTAAGACCTCCACCTGGAAGGAAAGAATCAAATTAATGGACTCTAAAGCAATCCTACAGGAGGCACAAACTTCTCTACAAGAGACATTGGCTAAGCTCCAAGAAACTAAAAAGCTAGAAAATAAGGCAGAAGAATAGTCCCAAAAGGAAGGTAAGGCAAAAAAGATACTAGAGCCTAGACCTCAGCCTAACTTAGGCTCCTACTACAACCTTCTAGAAGGTGGGAAGATCATCCCACAAAAATTTGCAATGCCTCTTTTCTTCGAGCTAGAAAAGGAAAGAGTTAGGACCCACACCTGGATGCAGATTGAAAAATCCAAAGGGGTCAAAGACATAGGGCACATGGAAGACAAGTTGAGAGAGATGAGCATAGAATTGAGCATGGTAAGGCATACAGAGAGCATTAGAAGAGCTCAATCGCAAGAAGAAAATGAATTGTTGAAAAAATAGCTACAAGAAAGGGAACCTCAAGGAGGAAATGAGTTGTCAATCTTGAAAGGACAACAATAGAAAGAGGGACCCCAGGTAGATAGTCAGGTAGCAGAGAGACAGTAGCAAGAAAAAGAACCCTAGACCAACAGTGAGACCGCGATGAAACAGCAACAAGAAAAAAAATCCCAGGCAAAAACTGAAGTGTTGATTTTGAATAGGCAACTACATGAAAAGGAAGCCCAGTTAACCTGTATGGTCAGCTAGGAAATGAAGGCATTATAGTGTAGGCAGCTAGCCAAATCCTATGCACTATACCTCAAAGATTAGTGGCTCCAATTTCAGATTAAAGCACTGGCCCAGAGGGGCACAATACCATTTCAAGATTATGGCCAATTTATGCATTTATGTGATCACAGTTCAGCTGAGGATAAAGAAAAGCTAGAAGAATTTTACCTACACAACATGGAACTTACTGCCATGAATTTATGGGATCCAAATGTTGCATTGGGAGATTTGCAGTTAATGGCTATGGCTTCTTGGATGAGCCATGAAGAGAAGAGAGCATTGGAAATTCAGAAAATGATGGCGAAAGAGCTGAGTGAGCCCCTGATGATTAGAGAAGAACCAGTTGAACCCTTGGCTCTCATCTATGCCCACCAACACCTTGTAGCTAATCCTCAAGTTCTCCCTGACTATGTTGATAAGCAAGCATGGGCTATTGCTCATTTCGAGGATATGCAGAGATTGTTTGGTAGTGATTGTATTCATGCTTGCATGAGAAGGTAGAATTCCTTGCCACACAACCTAAGGATCAGGGAGTATCACTCCCCAAATAGGATGAGGAAAGCCATGAGGAGAGGGCCCTGGTATAAGCACTCAATGCAAAATTTGAAAGCCAACTGGATTGGTCTTAAATTCAGTCCTCCACTACTACTAGGACTATTTGAAGGAGTTAAAGAGGAGGAAGAACAGAAACAATGGGAAGAAGTGGATAGGAAAGCAGGTTTCCATGATAGGGGGAAGACATCACATCAGAGGCTTGGGATTGCAGGGAATCTATCAGAGCCATTAAAGATGAAGAGTTAGATTAGTTGCTCAGAGGATGAGCAACCCATTTAGCAGGGGGTGATGATGAGCCCAAGAAATGGGTAATTATATCGGCTCATTCTGCCTCTTAATTCGACTTAATCCACCATTCTCATTAGTTTTTTGCATGTTTTTGAATATATTTATGCTAATAGAGTGAATTGGGTTAGTCATTTTTCCATGTAGTCTAATGTGTGCTTTATGTACATTTTTGGTCAATTTTGAGACAAAATCAAAGGTTTAATGAGCATTTCGTAGACAAATTCAAGGAAGAACAAGGGAGAGGGTTTGTAGGAGGGTGTCCCCTTCATTTATGAACCCTTACCTCGAATTCTCCATTAAAAACTCGGAGCACAAGCAACCACATTAGTGCATCCAAGGGGCAGCCGAGCAAGTAAAGAAGGATTGTTGTTTATCTGCAGTTTTGGGAAGCTGAGCTCCTTGATTTTAGGAGAGCTGTTGGAGAATCCATTTGTATAAATAGGGGGGCTTACAACCTCAATTTTTTTAGTTGGATGTTAGCCAGTGATTAGTAGATTTTCACACTTTTGTGCAGCATTGTGTTCAGCTCATTTTCGCGTTCTTTTTTAGAACAGTTGATGTAATGTAACTGCTATTTTCAATAATAAAGATGAAACAACTTTTGAGACAGCACTGATGTCTTTTAGAGGGCTGAATCTCTTGGGTTAAGGTCCAAACCAAGCTCCCCAACACCTCCCACTGTGTATTTATATGCCTTTTTTTCCATTCATGAGTTAATTTCTATTGCATAGATTCATTTTACTTTGTTAGATTAGGTTTCTTTTGATGGTTAGTATAGTTGTTTTTATTTCAAGTTGCTTAAGTAAGTTGTTGCAGTGACAGAAAAAGATTCAAAAAGGACAACAAAAGGTCTTGATCTCCTTTCTGCCTTCCTGGGACTATGATTTGAGGTCAAGGCACTACTGCTGCCATCAAAAACACAGTTTTTGCTCTTCCATGCAACTGCTAGTGTGATAACTTGATTTGGAAAAGTTGATATTGGTTCAGATTCACTTGCTTAGATAATTTCATATTCTTTTTGCATAGTTCTTTCGCATGCTTTTCTGTTCATAAGGTATTGTTCAACATTTTCCTGTTTGTAAGTCAGAAATTAGGTCAAGTTAGAGAAAATTTTGTTTTTAGTTTTTCCTTTGGTAAGTTTTGACAAAGTAAATGTGCAGATCTCTTGCAGGAAATATCAGCTCACCATCCCTCCATAGAACACCTAGCACCAGCTCACTTCTCATAGATTTCTGGGCTCATTCACAACATTTCGCCAATCTGCCCTAATTTTTGCATTTTTTCATAAAGTTGCTTTCTTGTCATTCGAACAAATCCGACCATCACATTTGTCCCTGATCTTCCTTGACAAGTTCTAGACACCTCAAGACCTTCATCCAGCCTTCATTTCCCCTTTCCCATCATTTTTCCACCTTCAAAACTCCAAAAATAGCTTTCGGCCTCCTCTTGTAGATCCTCTTGTAGATCCCCTACAGCCTCCTGTAGAACTTCCTGTGAGTGATTTTTCAAAGTCTGATCACTATGGAAGTCCTCAGAAGGGTGCTAGAGGCTTCTTAGGACCTCTCCACGTGGTCATCCACCTCTGCAACAACCAACTCCATCTTCCTTTGCCACCAAACCTCTGCACAGTCATAACTAGATAAATCACAAGCATAATAATTTCACATAAAAACACTCAAAAGTACAAAAAGATGTTTTCTTCTCATTTCTTTTTAGAAGTAGCTTGAATAAATGCAATTTACCTTTTAAGTAGTCAATGGCCCCCATTTCAGCAGTTTCCATCTCTTTTCTTGCAAAAGTAGAGTTAGTGGATAAACTAGGGCTTGCTAGGGTTTGCTAGGGCTTGCTAGGGTTTGCGTTTCATTTCAGTTTTTATTCTCTTTCTGCAAGTAGAATAGCCCATGTAGAGTTAGTTTTATTTTATCACAGTTAAAGCTTCTTCTAGGAACTCATAGAAGTTAGCTTAATCTCCTAGCGAACTTGCGCCAGCTGATCAAGTGACAGCCTACAATAAAAACTAGTACTTGTGCATACAACACCATCACTTCCAAGTTTGTTACGAACTTGTGGGTTGATAAAAGTAAAGAAGGAAGCCCCAAGAGTTGCAGCATTAAAACTACAATACTGGAGCCCACCACCTACCAGAGAACCAATAAAGGAAGAAAAGAAGTAGTAGCCCAAGAACGAGTAGCAGCTCTTCAAGGAGTGAAGAGCATACCCTCTTGCGGTAAATGATTATTTCCTACATACTTATAGAGGATTGTATATGTTCATGAGAGGTGTACAACCTCAGGGGGGTCATCTGGTTGCTTGATGAGTACAATATCAATTCAGCAACACTTGATGAGTACTTTTGATCCTTATGCACATTCAGGTCCACAAGATCATCCTATCTCTGAGAGGTATACTGAGCTCATAGGGAGCTATGCATGGTATGATGTTTGCCTAGATTGTTTGGCATATTCTTCATTGTTTTCACTTAGTTATTTGCAACATATTTATGTGTGTTTTCATGAGTGAAAAGGAGTACATTTTTCAGCCACATATATGTTTTTGGTTTCCACTAACAGTTGGTTGAAAAGATGTGCAACCATACATAGAATGTTCTCATTCCTCCACCCATCTATATAGATGACATGTGACATGGAACATCCATGTATGAGTCGTTGTATGATGATTACTACAGCAATGCATTTTCTATTTCTTCATCATTATGTATTTGTTGAGAGTCTAGTCAATAGAATGTTGAGTATTCATGGCATTAGCCATGATATGGAGGAGGCTTATGGAGTCCATTTTGAAGCCACATGTATGGGTTAATGATAATGTAATACTCATGATGCATCATGTATTTGATCCATTTGTCTATAGGAGATGATCATAATAGCCATGTATTTATTGATATATTCATGCAAAATGATCATGGAGCCATGTAATTATGTTGTATTATCATTTGGTCATTTAGTCATGAGTCATGAGGTCATGTTATGGTCATATATTGGTCATGTATGAGGTATTTCTATTGTTTCTACAACCATGTATATATAATGTAATATGTCATCATTCATGGTAATGTGGACTCTTGATCCAGCTTGCGCTTCTTTCCTTAGGAAAGGAAGCAGTATTGCAGCCAAAGTAGTTCACCTCAGGATGGAGATGATGTTAGATATGGCACATGTTCAGGGAGGGAATTATTTGCTCTTGTTTACTTCGCCATACATTTTTGGCATCATGGTCCACCTGGAGGTGTTCATGGTGTGCCTCATGTTATGCTATGAGAGTTCGGGTGTTTGGCCTCATGTTGTGATCAAAGATATTTGATGTTTGTTGCTATGGAGAGTGATGGATTGATGCTCATGTGCATATTGTTGCATACACTTTATGCTACTCATGGTTCCATATTATGATGATGTTATATATGATGCTTGTGTGGTTTCCTCTTATGCATATTGCTACTTGCTGCTAGAGGCTGTTGGTTGGTGGTCTATTAAGGATGATGATTGGTCTATTTGTTTCTGGTTGCTACTAATGTGATAAGAATGGATGATTTTTAATGTGGATCATATTTCATCCATAAGATGCTTTACTAGTTATGGTTCACCTTTTTTTTGTTTCCTTATCAGATGGAGTTGAAACTTTACCATTGATGTCAAAGGGGGGTGATAGAGAAGATTGGTTTGGACTTTGTGTGTAGTTACCATCAATGAAAAAGGGGGAGATTGTTGGCATTATGGTATGCATGGTTCCATCTAGTTGATGTTGGCATTGGTTCATGATGGAAGCTAGCTCATGTTGGAATTGATGTCAACCCTTCTAGTCTAGTTGATTTATGGATGACTTCATTATAGCATGGTTGAAGCTACTTGATTTGACATTGAGTTGGTTATGTTGCAATTGATGTCAACTCATGATTTCAGCCTTGTGATGGTGGATGATGTAAATCTACATGTGACGGAGATGATGTTCGGCACACTAGTTGAGTTGGCAACTAGGCCTTCATGATTATGCTCATGGAGATGATGTGTTGCAGAGCGATGACCTTATGTTTGATGATGGATATGTGTTGCATAGTATTATAGGTATGTTAGAGGTGTTGCATCTTGTTTAGATGTTTGTTGGAGAGAGGAGGACTTGTTAGCACTCTTGTCAACCTTGTTTGTTGGCCTTCTAGGTCAACTTATAAGTGACGCTTGGGAGACATGTTTGATCCACTTGAAGATGTCTCAGAGGATATCTTATATGTTTCGATTCATATACATGAGCCGAAGAAGACCATGCAATAGGTGGCAGAGTTTAAGGCTTGATGTTTTTCTTCATCCTTAGACCCAATCGCATGGATCCAAGCTTGTGGGAGTGACAAAAAGGCTACAATAGCTGGAAAATGGGCCTATGGGAGTGACTGAAAGTTATAATTGATTTTAGCTTGTGTTATGCATGCAGTTAAGGATTTTGTAGAGATTTTCTCTTCATTCCTCACACAAATCAGGAGAAAATTAGCAAGGAAATTCCTATAGGCTTCGAGAAAAGTTGTAAAGTTTAGAAATGGTTTGAAAAGGTCCTCTAAAGATGTGAATGCATTTAGTGCACAAGTAGTGATGTTAGCAAATTGATTTGGTCCAATTTGTGCACCCTTGATCCTAGCCCTAAGCTCATTTTTTCTGGCATGTTTTATATTCATCACTAGGGAGTTGTGTGAGTGTGAATGTTGAGTGTATAAGTGTAAAAGAAGGTTTTGAAGAGTGATTATGCTTCAGACCTATTAGAGAGTATAGATTGTTTAGTGAGTGAGTTTTAATGGCAGAGAATGGATCAAAACTGAAGCATGTTGTAGAATAGATCAGATTTGATGTTGCTATTGTGGATATTTTTTTGCTGAGGTGCGTATGTTGTTTTATAGTTTTTTTTTTGGCGACTCTCATGTTGGGTTGTGTTATATTCTTTCCACGACTAATTGATGCAATTAACCGGGGGGGTTAGGGGGGGGCAGAGCCCCCCCTTCATTGCGCCAATTGTGCAACGGGGGGTCACAGTGGGGGTGGCAGCCCCCTCTATTTGAGGGGTATGAGGGGGGCAGATAGCCCCCCTCTACAGGGTCTAGGGCAATGGCTCGAGAAAATTTTTTTTGGACCCTATATTAGGTTGGGTGAACCTACATATAGTTTTGTGCATGGTTTTCACACATGGTTTTGGACGTGATGGATTTTGGTCCATGGTTTTGGATGTGATGGTTTTCAATCCATGGTATTGGATGCTTCAAAATGTATAAATATGTAAAGTAACATTGAAAGGAACATAAAGAAAAATCAATCTGGTAGTCCCGGTTTTGGGATCCAGGGGAAAATCTCTATGTATATGTGTTTTATGTGTTATTCTCTCGCATTGTTTATTTTCTGTGTTTTAGAATCTGTATGCAAGTAATTTCTGTACGGGGTTAAAACCTACATTTGGTATCAAAGATGTTTTGGCTTCAAGGGGATGCCTTTTTTGTTGAGGGGTTTTTCTCAAGCATATGGTAGACCCTATTCAGTGGGAGATCTGTGGGATCGAATCTAGGGGTGAATGAAGATGCCAAGCAATGGAAAGATAGAGATCGATAAATTTAATGGTTAGAGTTCTGAGTTGTGGAAACTCAAGTTGGGGGATGTTTTGTTGGATAAACATCAGTGGATCACAGTAGATCTGGGTACTAAACCAACGGGAGTGTCTGATGAAGAATGGAGGAAGTTGGATCAGAAGGCAAAGAGCACAATACAATTGTGTGTCTTAGATTTAGTATTTCTAAATGTATCAAGGGAAGCTATGGCTAAGGGTTTGTGGGACAAGTTAGGGACTTTCTACAAATCTAAGTCTCTCGTAAATAAACTGTTCCTACGGAAAAAGATTTATAACCTAAGGATGAAAGAGGGAGACTCGGTGACAGGGCATATGAATGCATTTAATACTGTGGTAAGTGAGTTATTATCTGTTTATATTAAAATTTTAGATGAAGATAAGTGCATCATTTTGTTGTGTTCTCTACTAGATTCGTGGGATAGTTTGGTTATTGCAATAGGTAGCAATGCAACTGCCTTGTAGTTTGATGAAATAGTCTCATCCTTGCTAATGGAGAAGATGAGATGGAAAAATATGGAGAGCCAGAATGGTGATGCCTTTTCTGTATGAATACGTTCCCAGAACAAAAACAAAAATAAGTCATCGAGTGGGAGACATAAATCTACAGAGAGATCTAAATCTCGAAGAAAACTTGTAAAGGTGGTGTGTTGGAAATGTGGAAAGGAAGGGCACTACAAAAAGGATTGCAAATCTAAAGATCCTAACAAAGGAAAGGGATCTGATGATGCTCCTTCTGTAGAGGCAAAAACAACCTCAAATGAAAGTGGGGATGTGTACTTGGCTTCTCCAAGTACACATGTAGATCATGAGGCATGGTTGATTGAATCAGGTGCATCCTTTCACTTCACTACCCATAGAGAGTGGTTCTGGAAGTATGATAAATATGATGGTGGTGATATCTTCTTGGGGGATGACAGGAATGCTATAATTGTTGGTCGCAGAAAAGTAGAGTTGAAGTTTCAAGGTGGACGAGTTAGAAAACTTCCGGGTGTTCTGCATATTCCTGCATTAGCCAGAAAGCTAATTTCTATAAGCAAGATGATGCAGGTGTAAAAACGGTGATTGAGAAGGTTACCTGCAAGATGGTTGGGGGAACACTGGTATTTATGCATGGATTTCAAATTGGAACACTGTACAAGTTGCAAGGTATCACTGTTGTTGATGGGTGCAACAGCTCTATGGTTCCTGAAAATGGAGCAGAAAATATAGTGGCCTCTAGAGAAAATACCATGCTATGGCATCAAAGGCTTGGACATATTGGAGAGAAGAGCCTTCAAATACTTCATGGTAAAGGTATGGTAGAAGGTATGAGTAATAGATCTCTGGATTTTGATTTCTGTGAAAATTGTGTATATTGGAAGCAAAATCAGGTGAGTTTCACCTCTGGTGGTAAGAGGGCGAAACAAATATTAGAGCTTACGCACAGTGATGTGTTTGGACTTGTGAAGGTTCCATTACTGGGTAAGTCTATGTACTATATATCATTTATAGATGACTTGTCAAGGAATACATGGATATATTTCCTCAAGAAGAAACCTAAAGTCTTTAACAGGTTTAAAGAATTTAAGGCTCTCGTGGAAAACCAAATAGAGAAGAAGATAAAGGTGTTAAGGACATATAAAGTTGGAGAGATTTGTAGCAAGGAATTTGAAGAATTCTATAAGAAGTGTGGTATAGCACAACATAATACTACTCCATATGCCCCTGAGCAAAATGAAGTTGCAGAAAGAACGAACAAGACGTTGATGGAAAGGGAAAGAAGCATGCTTCCGAGTTAGGACAAGAATTCTAGGCAAAGGCGGTGGAGACAGCATGTTACCTGGTCAAATGATCACCTTAATCAATGTTGGAGGATAAGACTCCACAAGAGGTATGGACTCGTAAGAAACCCTCTCTTTTACATCTAAGGGTATTTGAATGTGATGCATATGTACATTTTATAAAGGGGAAAATAATCAAGTTGGATAGTAAATCTGAAAAGTGCATCTTTATTGGGTATAAGGATGGTTTAAAGGGCTATAAGCCTTGGAACCCAGTAACAAGGACGGTTGTGTACAACCGAGATGTGGTGTTCAAAGAGGTGAAAGATGTTATTAAACATGAATTCCCATCAAAGGAACCTAAGAAGATAGAGTTTTATCTTAAAAAGGAAGAATCAGACTCTACAACAGAAGAGGAATCAGAAGATGAGGTGCCACAAACTCCGGGTGTGAGAAGATCAGTTCAACAAAGAAGGCAGCTAGAAAGATATAGTCCATTTGCTTTATGTTCAAATTTTGCTTTATCTATTATTGATGATGATCCCAGAACTATGAAGAAAGCAGTAGATTCAGAGGATGGAAAACTATGGAAAGAGGCCATGGTTGATGAAATGGAATGTTTACACAAAAATGAGGCTTGGGATCTGGTGGAGTTGCTGGCTGGAAGGAAACACATTGGCAGCAGCTGGGTGTTCAAGAAGAAGACAAATGTAGAAGGAAATGTGGAGAAAGATAAAGCTCAGTTGGTAGCAAAAGGTTAGTCCTAGGTGCCAGGAATTGATTTTGGTGATATTTTTTCTCTTGTTGCCAAGGTAGCTTCTATTAGATTACTTTTATCTGTTGCTGCTGCTTTTGATTTTGAGGTAGAATAGATGGATTTTAAGACAACATTTCTTCACAGGGATCTGGAAGAGGATATCTCCTTGAAGCAACCTAAAGGATTTCCAGTGAAGGGTAACAAAGAACTGGTATGTAAGTTAAAGAAGTCTCTGTATGGGTTAAAACAGTCACCAAGGATGTGGTAACAGAAATTTGATACATTTATACGGGGCCTTCACTTCACCAGAAGAAAAGAAGATCATTGTATGTAGTTTAAATTAATTTGTGACTGTGTTATTCATTTGGTCTTATATGTGGATGATACGTCGTTGGTTGGAAACAACAAAGAAATTATCTAGGATTTGAAGACCCAATTGTCCTCCAAATTCGACATGAAATATATTGGTGCTGCAAACTATAATTTGGGCATGGAAATTAAAAGGGATTGGGCAAAGAGGAATCTCTGGTTTAACCAGAGGCAGTATGTTGAGACAATACTGCAGATATTTAATATGCAGGATAGTAAACGGTGATGGTTCCTATTCCTATAGGTGTAAATTTATCTGTTGAATAGTGTCCCAAGACACAAGAAGAGGAAGAGGACATGTCTCGTGTTCCATATCCAAGTGCAGTCAGTAGCCTGAAGTATGCGATGGTTTGTACTAGACTAGACATTGCACATGTGGTGGGAGTATTGAGCAGGTTTATGTCAAAACCAGGAAGGAGCACTGGACAACAGTGAAGTGGGTTTTCAGTTATTTGCATGGCAATAGTGATTATGATTTGTGCTAACAAGGAAGACCGTGATTGGACAAAGTGTTGGATATTCGTGCCTTTGTTGATGCAGACTGGGTTGGAGATTTGGTCAGAGAAGATCTACAAGTGGGTATGTGTTTAACCTATTTGGAGATCCAGTCAGTTGGATGAGTAAGAAACAATTTGTAGTGGCATTATCAACTACAAAGGCAGAATACATGGAAGCCACTCATGCAAGCAAGGAAGCAGTTTGATGGTAGAGATTGTGTTCAAGTATGGGGTTAGTACAGGGAGCTATAAGGATAGAATGTGACAACAAAAGTGCAATTTTCTTGGCAAAGAACCCTGCTTACCATTCAAAGACAAAGCACATTGATGTTCAGTATCACTTTGTGAGGGATATGATAGAAGATAAAAAGGTGTTGCTATTAAAGGTGGACACTTTGAAGAATACTGCAGATGCATTGAAAAAATCTGTGAGCTCTGAGAAGTTCTCTTGATTTAGAGAAACAATGGGCATTGCAGGGGTGGATCGATGACGAAGCTCTCCTATGTCCCCCTATGAAAAGAAAATGACAAGTGGAAGAATGTTGGATTGTGTTATATTCTTTCCACAACTAATCGATGTAGTTAACCGGGGGGTTAGAGGGAGGGTGGAGCCCCCCATTCGTTGCACCGATTGCACAGTGGGGAGGTCATAGGGGGGTTTGAGGGTGGTGATTAGCCCTCGTCTATAGGGTCTGGGGCAGCGCATTGGGAAAAAAAAATTTGGACCCTATATTATGTTGGGTAGACCTACCTATGGTTTTGTGCATGGTTTTCGCACATGGTTTTGGACACGATGGTTTTCGGTCCATGGTATTGGATGCTTCGACATGTATAAATATGTATTGTAACATTGAAAGGAACATAATGAAAAATCAGTCTGTTGGTCCTGGTTTTGGGATCCAGGGGAAAATCTCTATGTATGTGTTTTATGTTCTCTTGCATTGTTTATTTTCTATGTTTTAGAATTTGTATGTAGGTAATTTCTTTATGGGGTTAAAACCTACATCTCATGCTTGTTTTTGTCAAAGCTACTCATGCATTTGGCACATAGCCATAGTGTCTTATGATATCAACTGTATTATGCAACATCATATTGATGTGAGGGTTTGATAGTATTCAGATTTGAGGTGGCCACTAGTTTTCTAAAGTTGAGAGCACATATTTGTGGTGCTTATATTTTATTTGATGAGATCATCTTGCTCTTAGAATTTTCATTGTAGAGATGAATCAAGTTGAGTAGAAAGTCATGCGATCTAGTTTGAAAATAGATGAAAGGAGGTCCACCTAAAGGAGAGGAGCAGTGACTTCATGGAATCAGAGCAGTGATTATGAATCTTCAACAAAAGGAATAATTTCTCAATCCAATGGTAGTTGGATAGTCCAATCAAAGTTAGGCAAGGATTGATTGATCATGGTGGCTTTCATTGGATGGTAATCCGTAGATCCATGGAGAAGATATTATTTAGAGCTTATTAGTAGAATTGAGTCCCCAAGTTGATTGGATTCAACTGATTGTATATGATATTGAGTCTCCATGGTAATGGGAGTCAAAACATCTATGTAAAAGACATATTTTTCTTAATAGAAGATTCAGAGAAACGCATTAGCAACAAGGGTTGTTTTTTACCTTGTGAAGGGTTTTCCACTAGATATCTTGTGTCTCATGTGTTGATAATTTCTTGTGTTCTTGTTCATGGTTATGTTGTTCATATGGTTTATTTGTTGCTTATGGTTTATGCATAGATCTGCAAATGTTTAATGAGTTGCTACTAATTAGTGTATGTGATTCAGTAACGTAAATAAAAGGAAAAAATTGGTAATAAGAAACATTATTGATTCACCCCCACCCAGGTCTCAGTAGTGCTCAAAGGTTTTCAAAAATTGGTTTCAGAGAAGGGCTCTTGGTTGTAGCTTGATTGTTGGAGAGTAGATTTGGGGTTTTTTGGCAATTTTTTTATTTTTATTTTCGGAATAGTTGTCCTCACTATTGCAAATTACAAGGTATGGCACAAAAATGTAAAATCTCAATTATCATCTTTTTGAATTAACATTTGTAGAGTAGTATGTGAAGTTTGTGGAAAGGATCCAATTGCAAATAAAGTTTTGCAGTAGGATGAATAAGAAAGATGCATAATCTACAAGAATATTCATGATGATGATATGAAGAGACTAGTGGGTTTGAAATGTGCAAAAGAAATGTGGGACAAGCTAGAATCTATATTTGGTGATGGCACCAACAGAAATAAGGAAAATGAGAAGAAGAGAAACAAGAAGAAGAACAAAAAGAATGACCTTCAAAAACAAGAAGCTAAACAACATGAGTCTCATTCTTATAGTGCACATGATTTAGCAAATGATGAGAAGATATCAAAAAATCATGAACCTGAACGTATAAACATTAATGATTTTATTTTGAGTTATAATTTTGATGATTTAGATTTTGATCATGTTGAAGCACATACTGAAGATGAGAGTGTTATTAAGGGTCTTAGAGATGATATTTCTAGACTAACAGTTGCTTGAAGGGATCAAGAAAAATTGTTGCAGATATGTGATGATATGGAGGCAAAGCTCAAGGAAGAGATTGTCAGCTTAAAAATTAAGTTGGAAGAATCAGAAAAGGTCGAGGAAGGTATTAGGAAGCAATACCAAGAAAGGTAAATGAATGTGATAAATTAGAAGCTGAAGTGGTTTCCTTGAGAAATTTATGAACGATGGAGAAGAGCATTGTAACCTTCGATAATTTTCTTGAGTTCCAAATATCACCATTAGATAAATTTGGTCTTGGATTTCAAATGGGTGAATCTAGTTTGCATGCAGGAAGGAAAACTAAAGCTGAACCAGAAGAACCTATAACAAACAATACCAATAGCTAAAGTGAGAACCAAGGAAACAAGAAGAAGATCCAGTAGTCAATTAAGCAACAAAAGAGCCAACAAGAGAAAAATAAGCAAAAGAAGCATCAAAGAAGAAAATCTCAAGGAGCTCCTACATTCATACAATATTTTTCTCCTATAGATGATTATGGTACCTCTATTAGATTTCAAAGGAAGAAAAGTCATTTTATTCCTTTGATGGATGAGGTACAATGCTATAGTTGTCATAGGTATGGACATGTTGGAGCAAATTGTTGGAACAAAATGTATAGATCAAATCAACAAAGGTTGCAGCAATTTCAGTAGCCAAGGATATTGGTCGATTGGTATAATCATGGTTTTTATGGTTATTGTTACTCAGGTCACTTGTTTGGAGATAAGTCATTTGATTGCAAATCTAACTAATGGAGGAGAAGCACATTTCATGCAAGGTTTAGATCTATTATGAGAAGTAGGAGATCTAATCCTCTTGCCACATATCTTTTCCATGTGGAGTGTTACACATGCCATAACTTTGGCCATATTACATGAGATTCTTTGTTGCTTCGTTACTCAAGGAAAAGGTGTCAAAAGAAACAAAAACAATGAGGACCTCCAAGAAAACCAATGAAGGAAAAAAAGAGACAGTCAAAGACTGCGTGGAGAAAGAAGGAGTAGTAGCTCTTCAAGTAGTGAAGAGCATTCCCTTCTGCAATCCATAATTATTTCCTGCATACTTATAAAGGACTCTAGATGTTCATGAGAGGTGCACAACCTTAGGGGGAGAATTTGGTTTCTTGATGAGTACGCGATTATCGCAGTAGCACTTGATGTGTTCTTTTGAGCATCATGCACATTCAGGTCCACATGATCATCCTATCTCTGGGAGGTATATTGAGTGCAGGGGGATCTATGTATGGTATGATTTTTTCCTATATTATTTGACATATTATTCATTGTTTTCACTCAATTATTTGCAGAAAATTTATGTCTGTTTCCATGAGTTAAAGGAATATATTTTTCATCCACATATATGTTTTTGGTTTCCACTAACAGTTGGTTGAAAAGATGTGCAATCATGCTTAGAATGTACTTGTTCCTCCATCCATATATAGAGATGAAATGTGACATGGACCAGCCATGTATGAATTACTGTATGGTGATTACTACAACAATGTATTTGCGATTTTGTCATCATTATGTATTGCTTAAGACTCTAGTCAATATTATGTTGAGTCATCATGCTATTAGGCATGATATGGAGGAGGCTTATGGAGTCCATATTGTGGCCAGATGTATGGGATAATGATGATTTAATAATGATGATGTATCATTTTTTGATCCATTGGTCCATAGGAGATGATCAGAATAGCCATGTAATTATTGATATATTCATGTAAAATTCTCATGGAGCCATGTACTTATGTTGTACTATTATTGGGTCATTTAGTCACGAGTCATGAGGTCATGTTATGGTCATATATTGGTCATGTATGAGGTCTTTTTATTGCTGCTACAACCATCATTGTATATATAATGTAATATGTCATCATTCATGGTCATGTGGACTCTTGATCCACCTTGTTATTCTTAGGCAAGGAAACAATGTTGCAGTGGAAGCAGTTCACTTCAAGATGGAGATGATTTTAGAGATGGCACATATTCACGGGGAGCATTTTTTACTGTTGTTTAATTCATTCATACATTGTTGGCATCTTGATCCACTAGGAGGTGTTCATAGTGTTCCTCATTCTATGCTATGACATTTGGGGTTCACAACCTCATGTCATGATCATAGATATTTGGTATCTGTTGTTATGGAGAGTGATGGATTGATGCTCATGAGCATATTGTTGCATACACTTAATGCTCATGGTTGCATATTATAATGATGTTGCATATGATGCTTGTGGGTTGCCTCTTGTGCATATTGATGCTTATTACTAGAGGATTTTGGTTGGTGTTCTACTCTAGATGATTATTGGGTTATTTGTTACTTAATGTTAGTGATGTGAGAGGAATTAATTCTTGTTGATGCGGATCATTTTTCATCTATGAAATGCTTCAATAATTATGGTTCAAATTTTTTTTCTACCTTATCAGATATAGTTGACCCTTTACCATTGATGTCAAAGGGGGGGTGGTAGACGATATTGGTCTGGAGTTTGTGTGTGGTTGCCATCCATGCCAAAGGGGGATATTCTTGGAATTATAGGGTGCATGGTTTTAGCTAGATGATGTTGGCATTGGTCAACCCTTCTAATCTAGCTGATATATGGATGTCTTCATTGTAGTATGGTTGCAACTAGTTGATTTGACATTGATCTGGTTAAGTTGGCATTAATGTCAAATAAAGATGTTAGCCTTGTGATCGTGGATGTTGCAAATATACATGTGATGGAGATTATTCCTACCACACTAATTAAGCTGGCAACTAGATCTTCATGTAGGTCTTCATGCTTATGCTCATGGAGATGAATTTTTGCAGTTTGATGACCTATTTTTTTATGATGGAGATGTGCTACAAAGTATTGCAGGTATGTAAGAGGTGTTGTATCTTTTTCATATGATCGTTGGAGATTGGGGGACTTGTTGCCACTATTGCCAACCTTGTTGGTTGGCTTTCTAGGTCAACTTGGAAGTGACACTTGGAAGACATGTTTGATCCACTTGTAGATGTGTCACAGGATAAGTCATAAGTTTGTAGGCATGTATAAGAGCTAAAGAATAGAATCCAATAGGTTGCAGAGGTTTTGAACTGAAGGCTTGATGTTTTTCTTCATCCTTAGCCCCAGTTGCATGGAGCCAAGTCTGTGGGAGCGACTGAAAGGCTATAGTCGCTGGAAAACATGCCTATGGGAGAGACTAAAGGTTCCAATCAATTTTAGCTTGTTTTATGCATTTGACTGAGGATTTTCGCAATATTGTCTTCACATTGCTCACGCAAATCGGAAGAAAATTGACAAGGAAATTACTAGAGGCTTCCAAGAAAAGTTGTAAAGGTTGGAAATGGTTTGAAAAGTTCCTCCAATGGTGTGAACTCATTTAGTGCATAAGTAGTGATGTTAATGGATTGATTTCATCAAATCTGTGCACCCTTGATCCTAGCCCGAAGCTCAATTTCACCTTATATGTTTTATATTCATCACTTGGGAGTTGTGTGAGTGTGAATGTTGAGTGTATATGTGTAAAAGAAGGTTGCAAAGAGTGATTATGCTTGAGACCTATTGGAAAGAATATATTCTTCAGTGAGTAATTGTTAATGGTAGAGAATGGATCAGAATTGAAGCATGGTGTAAAATAGATTAGATTTTATGTTGTTGTAGTGGATATTATTTTGGAGAGTTCTGCATGTTACTTGATAGTGTTTTTGTCGGTGACTCTCACGCTTGTTTTTGTCAAATTTGTTGATGTATTTGGAACATAGACATAGTGTCTTACGATTTTAATTGTATTATGCAACATCATATTAATGTGAGGGTTTGATAGTATTCATATTTGATGTGGCCACTATTTTGCTAGAGTTGAGAGCACATATATATAGTGCTTATATTTGATTTGATGAGATTATCTTACTATTAGAGTCCGTAGTGCAGAGCTCAATCAATTTGAGTAGAAAGCCTTGGGATCTAGTTTGAAAATAGATGAAAGGAGGTCCACATAGAGGAGAGGAGTAATGACTTCATGGATGTGGAGTATTGATTCAACGAAAGGACCAATTTCTCAATTCAATGGTAGTTGGATAGTCCAATTGGAGTTGGGCGAGGATTGATTGATCATGGCTTTTAGGGAATGGTAGTACATAGATCCGTGGAGAACATAGTCTTCCAAGCTAATCAATAGAATCAAGTCTTCAGGTTGACCGAAGTCTGTTGATTTTATATGAGGTTGAGTCTCCATGCTTATGGGAGTGAGAAAATCTATGTAAAATACATGTTTTTCTTAATAGAATATTCAAAGCAGTGCAACAACAAGAAGGGTGGTTTTTGATTCAGTCATCGGAGATTCCACAGTAAGAACGTTTTTCTGCCAACGTTTCGAATCCCAACTGGGATCCATCATCAGGGCAACTTGAAGCTTGAAGGGTGGTTTTTTTTTTTTTTTTTTTTTTTTTTTTTTTTGGGTGAAGGGCTTTCCACCAAATAAATTGTGTCTCGTGTGTTGATTCTTTCTTATGTTCTTGTTCATGGTTATATTTCGCATATGGTTTAATTTTTTCTTATGATTTTTGCATAGATCTGAAAATGTTTAACGAGTTGTTGCTAATTAGTGTGCATGATTCAGTAAAGTAAATAAAAGGGAAAATTTGGTAATAAGACACAATACTAATTCACCCCCATTCCCCCCTCTCAGTAGTTCTCAAAGGTTTCCAACATCATATATAATTAATCTCTAAAGGCATGCATGTTGATGTTTTGTATGTGGGTATCATGGATTTGGGATAAGGTGTTAATGAAAACCTCATTCTGGTGTTTAGTAGTCATTCTAAGCCCGTAAATTTTATTGTTTACTATTGATGTACTACATTAAGGTTTTAGAGAGCTTATATATTTCCTAGGGACTGAAATGGTAGAATTCTACATTCCCTATGAACTTCAATGGTCGATGAAAATATCATTATTTTAACTGTAACAATCCATTAAGGAATGAAGTATGCAGAAAAATGAGAATTAATAACCTAATAACCTTATTTATGGTGAATACTTGGGAGTTCATTTTCACAGTATGCCACATTTAATTTTTGTTACAAGTTTTGGTGTGAAATTAATGTGACTGGTCATCGCTTGCACATCAATCATCTAATGAAAAAAACGTTAACCATCTAATACATTGGCTGACTTTTACAACTTAACCCTCATTTAGTTATGCACACAATATGAACTATAGTCATTAATATCATTGAATATGAACCTTCATATAATATTGAGTAGTTATAGTCATAGAATCATTATTGTGCATGCAAGTTCCCACCCAATAGGAGTTATAACAATTAGATTTCATGAATGGTCATCATTAGATCACGTCATAATATGTTATAGTGTTTAAATAGTGTGCATGTTGGGGCTCGATATGCATTACAACCAGTGGATTTGATGAGTGATCACTGTTAGATCCCATTGAGCTATGATGTCTCACTTAACTCAAATGCAAGCCTAAACCTAATATCAACAACATTCATCAAATTGTGGTACCGTTGAATTTACAAAAATATATGGAGTTGAGCATCTCTAGGAATATGGAAGTGATTCCTTAACCATGTATCTCTATGTTGTTTGTAGTTTTTGGTATTTATCCCTCCCTTTTTGGTCTGATTTTCTTGCCAAGCTCTTTTTGAGACATCCATCTTTCCACCCTATTTTTCAAAAGTGGATATGAGGCCCTTCGCAAGGTGGTTTTGATAGAGTTTCTATGGGGAATTATATCAAATAAGTCAAGGCCGTGTCAACATAATGGTGGGGGCCAACCCACCCATTGGGTCGATTGGCATAGTTAATCAACCCCCCTATTTTTCACCCAATATACATTACTCGTTGTTGATTTATGTAGTTGGCCACTTGCTAGATATTTAAGGTAAGATGCATATTATTTCTTAAAACACTTCTGAACTAACAATCATTCGATCTATGCTTGTAAAGTTTCATACTTCATAATTCATATATTTCCCCTAAACGTAAAAAAATCTCTATTCTAGTTCCACCTCATTTATAGAAGGACACATTCAGTAAAATTGCATATTACTAAAAGGTACCCCAATTCTAGTTCCATGTCATTAATATAGTGTGAAATTCATTATTCACACAAATATGAAATGCAATAAATTTGCATATTACTTACAAGTGCACCAACTTATCAGGGTGCAACTATATATATACATACAACTTGGGTGGGCCTAATGGTTAAGAGCATGTTTTTCCTCTTAATAGGTCACAGGTTCAAAACCAGAGGGGGGTAGAGTATATATGCCTTCATAGACTTAGCATTCAAATCGTTAAGTGGAGGTGGGTCCCTTGTCCCAAAAACAAGGGGATCTCATACACTAATTTGGTGTCTGGCTTTGTTGTGACTTTGAAAACTTTGAAACTGGATAAATATATAAAAATATATGGAGTTATACCAATATCGGCATCAAAAGGAATTAGCATGGATTTCCTTAGTGCCTGCCTTAAACCATAAAAACCTTTATGAATGACAAAATTCCTTCATCATGTGGATTTATAGCCGTAGTCTAAAAACCTTTATGAATGACAAAATTCCTTCATCATGTGGATTTATAGCCGTAGTCTATACCAATATCGGCATCAAAAGGAATTAGCATGGATTTCCCTAGTGCCTGCCTTAAACCATAGAAACCTTTATGAATGACAAAATTCCTTCATCATGTGGATTTATAGCCATAGTCTAGGGAATCGGGAAGGACATCAAGGAGGTGTAGCTAAATTATTAGAGGTTGAACACTAGCAATGAAATGCACTACCATTACACCATAGATTGCTCGAAGGCACTTGAAACACATTACTTTTCATATCAATCTTGATGCCAGCACTAGCCATGAAAAAAAAAAACATTTAATTAATGTTTTGTATTATACTTCTGGGAAATTCTGGTCACTATCAACATCTCATGCTCAACGTTGAGTCAATTACCTTCACAGAAACATTAGCATTGGAAAAGTCACCTTCACATAAACATTAGTAATGAAAAATTAGGAGATCAAATGTTTGAAGGCTGTGAGGCCTAAAGGAAGTGAGTGTTGAGAGTGGAAAACCACGTAAATAAAGAAATTAGAGTTAGATCCATGAGGTGCAACCTATATTTAGAGGTAGTTTTAGTGTAGGATTTAGTCTATATTAAATAGTTAAAACCAAAATCAATATATTTTCCGTGTTATAAATAATCTAAAGTGGGGCATATTCAAATTACTTTTCTTCTTAGTTATTAATACATGCCTCATCAGACCAGATTAAATCTAGTCGTCAACTTCTTCAAATCCGATGGTGTTGATTCATATCAGATAGCAACGTACACTCCAATTAAATACAACATAGTAACTCGACAAGATTAGACTGCTCAAAATTTTTAAATCTCACAGTTATTAATCATAGCTAATTGAATTTGCATGCACGTTAAATGTAGAACTCCAACATGATGACATATGATGACTCATATTAGTACGATCTAATGGATGTCATATGTAATTTGTTGTCACGTTTCAACAAGGTATTTTTAAGTGGATTACAGATTCTTCGAATATTTGGGAATTGGATGGACATGAGCGCGGTCAATTTTTTGACCACACAAAACTAACTGCACCTATGTTTATCCAATTTCTGAATATTCGAGGAATCTACAATCGATTTAAAGTCAAAGAACCTCAACATACACACTTTGTAAACGCAACACTATAAACCAATGAGATCCAATAATGGCCATTAACTAAATGTAACGGCTAATAACTCTTGCACACTTTCCAAACACTACAAACTGATAGGATCCAACAATGGCCATTAACCGCATCTAACGGCTAATAACTCTTATAGGGTGGGAACATGCATGCATATTATCAACCCTATAGCTACCTGATACGATCTGAATGTCTAGAGTTAATGCAATTAACGATCATAACTCATATCGTGCGTGAAACTAAACTAGGATTAATCTTCTTTTGAGCTTCATCTTTGAGTCTTGGATACGCCGATTTCTATTTTTGAAACAATTGTATTAGAGAACAAATTGGCATTAGGATTTTTGTTGTTTGGGTCCTCTTATGCCCGTTGTTTGAGCCTACTTGCCCATAATTTGTGAGCTTTCCGTCATTGTTTTCACAAGTGGATATTGGGATAAAGGTTCATAACCAATACATCTAGTTCACTCAGCATGACTAATGGTTATGCACACAATACATCTTTATAGCATTCATTTTTCTTTTAAAAGACTTTAATGGCGCATACATCTTTATAGCATTCATTTTTCTTTTAAAAGACTTTAATGGTTTGATTGTAAACATGGAGTGAGGATTTATTTTACTTAGTGAAATATTTGAAGGTAAAAATGGAACACTTCATCAATTACACCACTCTCCACTGTCCCACCACTTCATCAATCGCACCATTATTAAAGTTAGTTTGACAAACTGCAACCCTATCTAATCAATCTTGCTAAAGTTAGTTTGACAAATTGCAACCCAATCTAATTAATCAAAAATATGATATTTAAAATTGATTTATTATATCTAATAAATACAAAAACAAAAATAAATAAATAATTAAAATGAAATTTTTTAATAAACGAATTTTTTAATAAACGTATAAATTTCAAGTAAATTAATAAACAAAAGAAAAGCACTAATAATTTTAAGAGGTGGTGGTGCAATCATTCCATGATATTAAAATTAATTAAAAAGTATGAGACTTGCTACTGAGATGATTTTATAATAGGGCATGTCAAGGTATGTTTGAGGTTTTGGGTTCTATTTATTGATTCATAAGGTTGTAATGTAGTTGTATTTTTTTATATAAAAATAAATTTAATACTTTACACTATATAATAATTTATAATTATAATTTTTTTGTTTCAATTATATTTTTAATAAAATAAATTGAAACTATATATATATAAAATGTTGAAATATATTATTATTAGAATATGAGAATAAGAGTAAAGATAGAAATAGATTGCTCATAGAAAAGTATTTTACAATATTTAATATAAATATAAAAAGTAATAATTAGAAAATACAAATATTAAATATCATGTAATAAATCAATGATTAACTAATGGAGGAGCATCTGGCTCGGAAATATCATTGCATTTTAGTAGACATAGGGGGTCTTGTGTTTCAAGTGAGTTGGTTTCCAAAAGAATTAAATTAATGTAATTTTAATGTTTTTGAATGATTTTAATTTAGAATAGGAATTAATTAGATATTGCGAGGAATATTGTAAATGTTCTTGAATGTTGGAGAAAATAAGAGATTTAGGCTAGTTAAGATTCCATAGCGATTGAGAGATTTGAAAATCAATTGTAAAGCTTAGATTAGGAATTTGTTCATGATTTTGTGGTACCAGAGAGGATCCTTAGGGATTAGTTGAGTCAAAAGTGGACTTAAAGGATATTCAAGATTTAGTTCAAAAGATTAAGAATCTGAACCGAAATGGGTTACAGAATATTTTGTATAAATGTAAGCCTGAAAGGCATAGAGTGATCCAGACTTAAACATGAACGCAACAAATTATAGAGATAACCATATACACCAAGATGCAGTGGAAATAATACTTCATTTCATTAATTGAAAATACTGAAATATGCTTACAACCAGAAATGGAAATAAACCAGCTAGGGCGATGGTAGCTTATCTCTGAGAAGAGATGTGTGGCTACATGCCTTTGAACTGTCTTTTTACAATGAGGCTCGAAGGCCTATTTATTGTTGAGAAACAATGGAAAACCCTTCACATTCCAAAACCTAACCCTAGAAGATGAAACGCCAAATTGTGGGCCTCGTTTTTTGCGTAAGTTGGTACATCAACTTCCCAGGGTCACGAATTGGTCATATTATCTACGTTTGACGTGCATGATAGCCTGTTGGAAAGAGCTCTCCGAGGAATACGACGAAAAAGACGATCTTTTGGCAGAAAATCATGTGGTAGATTTCCCAAAAAACGTTGTTTAGGGCCTCAAAACGGCTCCGAAAGTTTAGGACCCAAAAAATTGCTAAAAATAATAAACTATGCCATAATTAAGGAAAAAAAAAAAAAAAAAACTGAAAGAAGAACTAGAGGGGATCCAAGTGGAATTAGCAAGTGGCCACCGATATCCACCTAGATCATAGAGAAAGTTAGTTATTTAGTTAGTTAGTGAGAGAGTCCAGAGATTAGATAAGGTTGACTGTAAGCCTACAGGTAGGAGAGGAAAAAGGCCACTAATTAGAAAATCAGGCCATAGAGAGAGAGACTCATTTTGTAATTATTTATATATATATATACATAGAGATTTTAATCCTAAATTGTGCAAGTGTGGACTATATTGTATAATTGAATTATAAAATATGCATAGTATCAGAGTTTTCATAACATAAGTGCACAAGGAATTCAAAAAGAATCTGAGAGAGAGGATAGTGCACAAAGGAGTATTGCAATGATTGGACAATGTTGGAATCTGATTGAATAGCCAAATCAAAGCTTAGGAGTGGTAGCATTTAAATAATATGCAGAAAAAAGCTTACGAAGGAGTCAAGCGGAAGAATAATCAAAAAATCGAAATCAGTGAAAGGAAGAAGTAATGAAGCAACAGTGCACAGGGACTGTTGGATCAGTCGGATCAATGGACAGGGTTAGCGGAAGATGAGTGACGGAGATCTTATCACATGATATTAAGTTAAGAAATGGACGGATCACATCAAGGCACCTGTTGAGAGAAGGGTGGAAAACGTGCAGAATATTAGAGTGGTCTTAGAAAGTGGTAAGTGGAATCTCGCATTGTCTCAAAGTTGTAAATGGTATTCTATGATTTCACATATTAACCTGATGGGTTGACACGTAGAATGATAAAACTACTTTTCTTGTGTGCTCTCGATCTGATATCGGTCATGCAAGATTACACGATAGTCATTGGATCAAATGGGATTGATCAACGGTCGAGATCGATCAATTTAGTTGGCGAGCGAGTGATGCAATAACCGTTGGATCGAGCAGGATTTATCAACGGTGGAGATCGGGCAAACTACTTTTCTCGTGTGAATTTGGAAAATTAGGTGTCATGCTAGTTATAGAGCAATATGGTTGATAACCGTTGGATTGAGGAATGAGATCTATGGTGAAGATTTAATGCACTCAGGAGAGCATCGATATATGTGTAAAGGTTTGTGGAATGGAGGAAAGGTAAGGTTTAAGTGTGGTTTGTGAAATATTTCTATTATATGGGAATTATAATAGAAATAAGCGGGATTAATGTATTATGGTTTAAGTTGAGTTTTAATCAAAGTCTAAAATCCATGGTATGGTTAATATGCGCGGGTAATAAGAATTAACGAAAGATTATGAATGATTTATAATGTTTCGCTCAAAGGTTTATAAAGGTCCAGACTTTGGATAGATAAATCAAACGTTTCCGCATAGAGTTTATTGACGGAGCATTAAACCTTGACTTATGAAGGTTTTACTAGGCAGGAATATTAAAATTCCTGAGACATAGTGTGACATGCAATTTTATTTGCATAATGTGGGTAGATGCAACTTTTGTTGCATCATTTTTGGTATCAGAGCTTAATAAGGAAATTTTGCGTGAAAAATTGCTTGAGAAAACTTATAACAGAGTTATGTTTTGAAGGTATGTATATAGGCAAGAGGAGATCAGATTTTAAATTTGACAAACAATAGGCACACAAAGATAAAGTGTAACAGAATTTGCAGATGCAAAGAAACAGAGAACAATCCATTCAAAGTGCAAGTGAATGGTAGAACAAGATCATGCAGAGATCTTGAAGGCAATATGATATGTTAATTTTAATTTGGTTTGGAGATTTTGGTTGCAGAATTCAGGTTGTAAACAAAATAAGGTATCTGAGCAAAAGAAAAGAAGCAGTAGTGAAGGAAGCTGGTAAGAATTTCTGAGTGAAAGAAGAAGTGGCTAGAAGCTAATATTTCTTTTGCGATTGAGATACAAGAGGACAATTGTGTTCTTAAATGGTGTAGATGAGTTGAAGCCTAGAAGGAGCTGAGAGAAGTGTTCAAAGAGGTTCGAGAGAATAGAGAACCAAGTGCTTGCCAAAAGGCCAAGTACAGAGGAAAGCTTGGTGAGGTAAGTGACAATAGGGAGGACTTGTTGTTGCAGAGGCTTTAATACAGTTCATAGTAAGTGAGTAAAGGAACTCATGAAGATAGAGAAGACGATGACTAATGATAGTCATAGCAGAGGTTCAGAGGAAGAACACAGTAGAAGAAAGGTGAAGAAAGAGGATGCCAAGGAAAATGGCATACATAGACAATTAAGTGAAGAAGAATATGAGAGGGAGAAGGTTGAGATTGCAGTTCATCTTGAGATATTGATGAAGATGTTGTAGATAAATAAATAAGACCATAGGCATGGTTGTGTCATAAGGAAGAAAGTAAAGTGGCAGAGGCTACAAGAGAAGAGAAATCAACAGGTGAATATGCGGTTAGAAAAAGAGTTGATGAAGCTTGAACAGGTAATGAATGTTCAAATGAAGTCTAAAAAACCTAGAGAAGCTGAGTTGAAAATGGAAGTTTCCATTTGTGAAGTAGAACAGGGTGAAATTCTGGGTGAAGATGAAGACTGGAGATCTGTGAAAGATCTTACGAACCATTGTGCGAATTCAAGACGTTGAGACGTTTACCTTGCTGAAGAAGTAATTATTGATGATTTTCTGAACTGTTGGACAAATTCAGATCAACACGAGGATGTGCAACCTTTTATATTTGAATCTAATAATTTTGATGTGATTATAGGTTTTGCAGAGGATGAGCAATCTTCTGAGACTGTCAAAAGTATGGAAGAGTGTCTTTCAGGAGATAAATACTTTGATGTAAAGAACGATGGGGAATGTCTCTTGAATGAGAAAAGCAGTGAATTATTGTAGCATAAAGAATTTAGTAATACATTGATGTTTGAAGATGTTATAACACAGGAACAATTTCTTGTGAAGGAAGGAGATGAAATTCAGTCTGAAGAACTGATATGTGAAGCAACAGTTAAGACTGTTGAACCTTGTAATTCTCAAACTGATAAATTGTGTACAAATGCAGAAATTATAAGTGATGATGAAATACTTATGAAGTGTCAAAGAGAAATTGAATTGTTGGAATATTTATTGGAAAACTCAAAGTATGACAGTGTGTTTGCAGACGAAGGAGTTCACTGCAATGGAAAAGAGCATAAAGGCATCATTGAAGCATATAGTGTGGAAGAGAGACTTCCTGACAATTTTGAGAGTCGTTTGGAGAATTCTTTAAAGAGGTTGAATCAACATACTGGTGTGTTGATAGAGAAGGAAAAGTCAGAGAAGCATACTGAGATGTTGCCAGAGAAGGAGAAGGTAATGAGGCCTTATATTTTTAATTATGATAATTGTTTTATGATTACAGGTTTTGATGAAAATGAAGCAGGCATGTTTCAAGTTGAAGAGTCAGTTTTAGAAATAAAGAAGATTGGAAGTTGCCAGGTCAAACATGCTGTTGAGGAAAATGAAAAGCATGAAGATACTATGCTTGAAGAAATTAAATTGATTGTCTGAATCAGTCAAGGAAGTGAAGGACAATTACTGAGGGTTGTCAAAGAAGAGGAAGGAAAATATGCTGGAATTGATGAATAACATAGTGATGTATTTGAGAGGAATCAAGTACAAGGGGAATTGGAGGACAATTTATTTTTTGAAAGTAAATTTACAAATATTGAATAAAGGTTGTTTGGAAAGCCACAAGAGGGTAAGGATGAAAGGGTAGTAGTAAGAATCTGACAACTTCAAAGAGATTCGATAATGAACATCAGTTTGAAGATGAGTGGACAAAGTACAGTAACAAATGACAGAGTATGTACCAGCCCAAGGATGTGCTGGAGATAGAAATTGAAGAATTATGGCAATTAATGATGACACAGTCCGGATGGAGGAGATTGACAACAATAGGAAGAGTGATCAATCATAATTTGAAACTGATTGACAAGGAGAGGAAGATGAAATAGAAGACAACAAACATACAATAGCAACAAAGGAACAAAGCATTAAGACAACTACAAACTAAAGTTTGGGACCCTGGAGGTTTTTCTATCATCATATGAGAACACATGGTCTAGAGATCATGAATATTTTCAACCTTGGGAGTCTGATGTAGGAGCTTCTGGCTCAGAAATATCATTGTATTTTAGTAGACATAGGGGGTCTTGTGTTTTAAAGGAGTTGGTTTCCAAAATAATTAAATTAATGTGATTTTAATATTTCTGAATGATTTTAATTTAGAATAGGAGTTAATTAGATATTGTGAGGAATATTGTAAATGTTCTCGAATGTTGGATAACACGAGAGATTTAGGCTAGTTAAGGTTCCATATGGATTGAGAGGTTTGAAAATAAATTGTAAAGCTTCGATTAGGAATTAGTTCATGATTTTGTGGAACTAGAGAGGATCCTTAGGGATTAGTTGAGTCAAAAGTAGACTTAGAGGATATTCAGGATCTAGCTCAAAAGATTAAGGATATGAACTGGAATGGGTTACAGAACCTTTTGTATAAATGTAAGCCTAAAAGTCATAGAGAGAGTTAGTTAATTAGACAGTCCAGAGATTAGATAGGATTGACTGTAAGCCTACAAGCAGGAAAGGAAAAAGGCTACTGATATTAGAAAATGAGGCCAGAGAGAGAGAGAGAGACTCATTATGCAATTATTTGTTTATATATACATAAAGATTTTAATCCTAAATTGTGCAAGTGTGGACTATATTGTATAATTGAATTATAAAATATGCATAGTATCAGAGTATTTGCATAACATAAGTGTGCAGGGAATTCAAAAAGAATCTGAGAGAGAGGACAATGCACAGAGGAGTATTGCGAGGATCGGACAATGTTGGAATCTGATTGAATAATTCAAAGCTCAGGAGTGGTAGCGTTTAAATAATATGCAGAACAAAGCTTAAGAAGGAGTTAAGTGGGAGAACAATCAAAAGATCAAAATCAGTAAAAGGAAGAAGTAATGAAGCAAAAATGCATAGGAACTGTTGGATCAGTCAGATCAATGGACAAGGTTAATGGAAGATGAGCGGCGAAGATCTTATCGTAGGAGATTAAGTTAAGAAATGGACGGATCACATCAAGGCACATGTCAATAGAAGGGTGGAAAATGTGCAAAATAGTAGAGTGGTCTTCAAAAGTGGTAAGTGGAATCTCGCGCTATCTCAAAGCTGTAAATGGTATTCTATGATTTCACGCGATTAACTTGAGGGGTTGACACGCAGTACGAGAAAACTACTTTTCTCGCGAGCTCTCGATCTGATATCAATCGTGCAAGATTTTACGCGAGATTACATGATATTCGTTGGATCAAATGGGATTGATCGATGTTGGAGATTAGCCAAGCTAGTTGGTGAGCGGGTGATGCAATAGCTGTTGGATCGAATGGGATTAATCGACGGTGGAGATCGGGAAAACTACTTTTCTCGTGTGAATTTGGAAACTTAAGCATCGTGTTAGTTATAACGCGATATGGTTGATAACTGTCAGATTGAGGAATGAGATCAATGGAGGAGATTTAATGCGCTAAGGAGAGCATCGATATATGTGCAAAGGTTTGTGGAATGGAGGAAAGGTAAGGTTTAAGTGTGGTTTATGAAATATTTCTATTATATCGGAATTATAATAGAGATAAGTGGGATTAATGTATTATGGTTTAAGTTGAGTTTTAACCAAAGTCTAAAATCCATGGTATGGTTAATATGCGTGGGTAATAAGAATTAACCAAAGATTATGAAGGATTTATAAGGTTCCACTCAAAAGTTTATAAAGGTCCAGACTTTGGATAGTTAAATGAAACGTTTCCGCATAGAGTTTATTGAAGGAGCATTAAACCTTGACTTGTGAAAGTTTTACTAGGAAAGAATATTAAAATTCCTCTGACATAATGTGACATGCAATTTTATTTGCAAATATGGATAGATACAACGTTTACTGCATCATTAACTCACTCCGTTTTAATAACAAATTATTCTCATCTAACAAACAAGATAAAAGGAAAACCAATATGACACTTATTTACCCCAAATGATTGTAGTTATTTTCATCACATTTATAGAAAAAGTTAATTTCATAATATAAATTGAATAACAAATTATTCTCATTTAACAATGCAAATGGTTATTTTGATCACATGTATAAACAAATTAAATTAGTTATAAAAGTGTCTTAAATTCCTCATTCGGTAATATATTCCCTTGAGTACATCATCATCCCGTATGTTCCAAGTGGGATGGCAGATACCGAGACAACATAGTACCCCCTTGATTACATCATCATCACATATGTTCCATGTGGAGATGGCAGTTGCCGAGACAACGTAGTACCCGAAATCACCTATGGGGAATGCTTTCCTTTATACATGCATCACATGTATCATAGCAACAAACATTTGATTTGATATTATTTGTTTGATATATATTTGTAATTATATAAAGAGCTAAAATATTTCAATTCTTAGGTCGCCCGGCCATGTCTTGGTCGGATCAACAAACGCTTGATTCGACCTTGTTTGTTTGATGTACATTCCTAATTATGTAAAAAGCTAAATTATCGCGATTCTTGGGGTGTCCAGTGCCCTTTTATTATTATATAGTTTCGGTTTTTTATTATTATTATTTAGTTTTGTCTTAATTATTATACAAGTTTGTCTTATAATATTTGTATATATAATATGACATGATTTTATATCAATTTATTTTGGTTATTAATAAGAGTACCATTGTTATTAAATTTAATATTATTATTAATATTAAATTAATTATTTTTAAATAAAATATTTATATATTTTATTTTAGATTTTTGTGATTTATATAATTGTGATAATTGTTTGGATTAATCACATTATATAGTTTTTAGTCCCTATATTCGAACCATCTAAAAATTCATTATATAATAATCTAATTTTTTTTTTATCAAATCAAGTGTATATCACAAAAATCTAAAATAAAAAATAATATATATTTATATTTAAAGTAAATAATTAAATATTAATAATAATAATAAATTAGAATCATTATTAATAACCAAAATAGATTGAGTACTAAAAATCGTGTCATAAATAAAAAAACATAAATAAATAATAATAATAAAACAAACTAAATAATAATAAAACCAACAAAAAATAATTAATTTATTTAAAAATATTTATTAATTGATTATTTTAATAATAATAATAATAATAATAAAATCATTAATGTTAATAGTATTAAATAAATAATAATAAATGTATTGGATATAGGTTTATATGCTTACATCAACTATATTTATTAATGTTGTTGTGACTTTGAAGAATTAGATTGTATTATTTTTGTTACTTAGGTATGGCCACTTTGAATACTTAAATCAAGATTTTTGTATTGCATTGTATAAAAAGAAGTTCCTCTTTGAAACTTTAGTCACTCCTGTTATCTTATATGGCTGTGAAGTTTGGGGCTGCAGCATCTCCAGAGAATCATGGAGGAAGATTGAGCAAATCCAGAAGCGTTTTATAACTTATAACCTGAAAATTAAAAGTAATACGCCGTATCCTATTCTCCTTATATAAGCAGGTCTTTCTCCTATTGAGAGCCTAGCTATGCTCAAGTTTCTGATGTACAAGCACAAGCTCAATAACATAGACAATCATAGACTTCCTAAGCTAGCTTTAAATTCCAGCCAAAATCACCTAAGGCTTAACCGAGGATGGAATAAGGACACAAGGGCCTGGTTAAACTATTGGGAGATCAATGAGAACGATGTTTTGCAAAACATAAATAACATTAGAGATATTGCTACTTCTAAGTTCAAAGAAAAATTATGGTGTGAGAAAGATTTAGCGTCTAAAAGAAAATTAAGTTATTATAAGAAGGTCATCAACCCCACCCTTGAAGATCAAAAGTATCTCTCTATTTTAACTAGCTCAAAGAAGAAAATTAATATAGCAAAGATTAGAACGAATTCTCATGAGCTCCATAGTGAAACTGGCCGGTGGGTAGTTCCTAAAACGCCATGGATAGAAAGGATTTGCCATATTTGCGGGAATAGGAGCATCGAGGATGAAAACCACTTCCTCTTAGAGTGCCCTGCATACAACCACATTAGATCTCAATTTCACAACCTTTGTTACAATAATGACCTTCCTAGCCTTCTACAATGCCAAAATTATAGTGAGCTCGGGAGGCTTCTCTCCAAGCTTTTTGAGCATAGGAATAAAATCTTAAATCAAAATAATTAATTCATCTTTTTTAGGTCCCATAGACCATTATTTGGTCTCAGCGGACGTTAACCATCATCATCATCATCATCATCATTATTTAGAGTGTTGCCTTTATTGTTGTAATTTTTTCAAAGTGAAAACTAGTTTTTGGTAGAAAAGTAAATCTATATTATATTAGTGTTTAGTTTATGTATATAAATTAAATAGTTACTAAATATTGATAGTTTTCCATTTCTGTATTCCGGTGTGGGCCCAAAAATTTCTAGTTTTCATTTTTATTATAAACATCAAAACACTTATTTTTAATACATCATATTATAAAATAAAAACGATCATACTTAACTAAATATATTTTATTTATATTATTATTTATTATTTAAAAATTTTAATATTCAAGTTTAAACACATATACATTTAAAAAAACATATAGCAAGACTTTTAACTGTGAAGATTCATCTCAATACCATATATCCAAAAAATCATAACACATTTCATCTAACACTTGTTCATATGATATTTTTTATAATTAATCAATTTAATTAGGAAAAAAGAACATAACTACTTTTAAAATAAATCTCAACATAAGTACATAACTATTTTTTTACTACACTTTTGGTTTCAGAGGCTCGACAAATGAATTTTGATATGATTATCATTGAAAACCTATCTCAAAAATTAAATATGGATCATAAAAGCCTCAATTTAATACTACTAGAAATATTCTAAAATAGTATGTAAAAGTTAAATCCCGACTATCTTCTAAATAAAACTATAGAAACTTTATTAAAATAGATATAATTATATACATACATCAACATCATTTATTATCTAATAATTTATATTTATATTATATATATATATATATTCTCAATAAATAAACTACCATCTTCAATATAACCCTAATATAAATATTTAAATTAAAAGAAATATTAATATACTCATCTTCATTGATCTCAATATCATCATAATTAAACAAACTACATGATGAATGAAAGAATGAAAACAATGACTAGACACATGTTTTATTTTGGGTTGGATTACTCCCTCTCGGTCTGGTTTGTTGGTGTCATGAATGCCTGGTTTGTTGGTGTCATGAATGCTAAACATTGTTCAGTTAAAATCGAATCTCGATTTGGTTGGTTGGTGGTATGTGAGTGTTAGTTAATATTGTTTGGTTAAAATTTAAAAGAAATTAAAAGTGGTTGGAATTTGTGTAAAAATTTTAAAAATTTTGTAGATATAATATTTAATCAATTTTTTTATGGTGGAAATAGATTTAGTGCTATCAAAAACGTTTAAAGCATCAAAAATTAAGAATTTTAGCAATTTTTATTTAGATTTACAAAAATCCCTTGCTTTTTCAAAATATAACTTAAATTTTCATAAATTTCAAAGAAAAAAACATAATTTTTAGACTACTCAAAGAAAATTGGAAATAATACGTGTAGTCAGATGAATGAATCAACCAACACGACGTCGACGCCGTAGCTAAGCCAAGAATATAGGCCCCTTCATCTGTACTCCTGAGGATGGGAGTGCCTTCAACACAAGGAATCATCTTGTCGTCGGAAGGGATATGTTCAGTAATCCGCCAGCAACTAGTTGGTAGATTGGAGAATATTGCCGGAAGTCACATCATCAATAATGCACACTGCGAAGAAAAAAAAGGACGTTTGGTAAAGCTTTCAAGATCGGAACATGTTCACGATGAAACGAATCATATGTTTGAGTTTTACATATATAGAGAGCTGAGCGTTGGGCTGGGCAGTTGGCAATCTCTGTTACAAGGCAAAGCAATTAGCGTGGAAAAATGGGGAGCGCACAAGCCCAAGGGCAAGGGCAAGGGCAAGATGTTCTCCCAACTTCCTCCAAACCAAAGATAAAAAAGGGCCTTTGGTCACCCGAAGAAGATAACAAACTCACCAACTACATCCTAAGAAACGGCCTCACGGGCTGCTGGAGTTATGTCGCAGAGCAGGCTGGTAAGCACCCACGACCAATTTCAATTTCTTTTTCTTCCTCTCTTACACCGTTCAATTCAATACATTACATGTATGTGGGAGTATCTCTGAATTCGATTAATAGAAACAAGTTCAAACAATTGAATTAATTTATTTATAGTAATGTCAAATATTTTTGAAATATATAATCGAAATAAGTTCAGCACCAATCTATATCAATTTTCAATTCCAAAATATCCATAAAATCTACCATAAATATAAATTTAACAAATAACTACATCCATTTTTATCATCTCATATAAATATATTCATATATGCAGGTCTGCAGAGGTGCGGAAAGAGCTGTAGGCTGAGATGGATTAATTACTTACGTCCTGGGCTTAAACGTGGTGCATTTTCACGCCAAGAAGAGCGACTCATCATACACTGGCAATCCATTCTGGGCAACAGGTTTCTGTTTTCTTCCAAACAATTAACTCAATGTATTTTTTTTTTCCATTCATCTCATTCCATTTGCTGCTCACTATACAACAACGACGATGCCCAGGTGGTGTCAAATTTCAAAACATTTGCCGGGACGCACGGACAACGAGATCAAGAATCACTGGAACTCAGCCATCAAGAAGAAGCTGAAGTCAAAACCGCCCACCTCCTCCTCCCCGACCGTCACCAACTGCAATACCGACACCGAATCCATGAACCCTTCCCAATTCAATGGTATCTGCCGTACCGATTCAGTGTTTTCCCATGCTGACGATGCTTTTACGTCCTTTGACGCTGCCCAGCCGTACTTGGATGACATATGTGAACACTACCAGGCTTGCCACCACTCACCACCTTCTAACACTGTCAATGTACTGACTATCGCAGAAAATCCGTTCTATCTTCCTGGCGTATTAGAATTAGAAAATGAACAAGTACAGAATGAAAATGCTACGTTCTCAAATGATAGAGACCCCATTCCCACCTGCACCCCGCTGATTGCTTCTGCCCATAACAATGATGGCCTACCGACTCAAACTTCTATGTGTACCACTCTGCAACCTCAGAGCCAGACTAATTATGAGACCGCAAAATCAGCATCCAAAGAAAAGGATTCATGGACACCTAGTACACTGCAACTACTTCAAGGTGCCGAAGCTGCCTCACTCTATCACTCTCCATGCTACAGCATCACCGTCCCTGCTCTTATTGGAAGCGAATTGATGAAAGAGAATTTCGCGAATAATTTTGATGCAGAAATTTTTGCTCAAAATGAGATCATGATCGACTATTCGCAGCTCACAGCATCTTCTGGAGTAAGTGGATGGAGCGCTAGCCATTGTTATTCAAATATTACAGCTGATTGCGCTCATCTCGTCGATCCAGGAGCTTATATTGATATTTATAGCAGTTATCAGTTGACACATCTCGACGGAGCAGGGGCTGGCGATCAGTTCACAAATTCAATTCCTAAAGTAGCAGGAGGAAGTGGAGAGTTAATGACTGAATGTAAGGGCGGAGCAGGCCAAGATACAGTTTGGGAGCTTGACTATATATACAATTGACCTGGCTACTAGACCCTGCTACTAGTTATCTAGGTTAGATTTCGAAATATTTACTAGTTGGTTATGGGCGTTACATTTCCAAATATTTTCAAAATCTAGCCTTGGCCGTGACATAATGAAAATCTATATTATAAAGAATTTGGTTACAATATTATTTCATAAATATTTTTAATTTATAAATATGTTTTGTTACAATAAGATGCTTATTATTATGATTTACTAATATCGCATGTTTAAAAAACAGTAATTCTTTTAATATGACACATGGAATATCTTTAACACTAGTCATATATGACATATGGAATATCCTTATTACTAGTTATATATGAAAAGTTGAGATTTAAAATGAAAAAAATGGCATAATTACTATTGAGATAAATTCAAACTTTTGATATAGGGCTAGTAATAAGAATATTCCATATCTCATATGAACATGTATTTATGGTTTTTTTAGACATGGTATTTCTAAGCCATAGTAGTAGCCCATAGTATTGTAACAAAGCCTATTTATAAGTTAAGAATCTTCATGGTAAAATGGGGATCTCCATGGTTAAAGATTTGGTTACATGTTTTTTTAAATGCATATATTGTTGGTAAATCCATAATAGGAATAAAAACACTTCATCTTCATCATACATCTCAAGTTGCTAAAATTTTAAAAAATCATAAATATTAACTGAATTATAACTTTATATAAAATTATTATTAGTAGTAACGTAATGATAAAAAAGATTAATATGTAAATTAAACATATATACATTTCAAAAAACATGATCATGGATACTGTTAATGTGTCAATAGGTTTTCTTACAATACAATGTACCAATACCATGGTTTATAAATACAACTTGCTCAAAAAACCATAACTCATTTCATATGATACTTATTTATATGACATCCATGGGGTGTAGAGCATATGATGATAAGGTAATTTGTTAAGGAACTTTGTGGTGTAAAGTTTTATTGGTTTTTCAAGTGTAATAGATACAAGCACTAATTTTTGGAATATTGGTAATTACTTCAAATGATGTAGATATTCTTTTAGCACATTAAATTTATCACTAAGGAATTGTGCTTCAAAAATTCAACTATAAATGCATAAGAACAATGGAGATCACAATACACAAAGGCAACACAAGATTTACCCTGGGAAAACACTTGGAAAAACCCAACAACTTTTTTCTTAGAGAAATCCTTCAATTCAACAAGAGATACACCTAATTATGCTAGTCAATATGATGGTCAAACTGACCAATAATACAAAGGTCAAAATTCCCTATAGTCAAACCCAGCAAGTTGCCCAGAATAAGTTGCTGAAAATTTAGACCCTGCTGCCCAGAAATGGCTACCCAAAAGTTCAACTTGTTGCCCATAATATGCCGAGAAATTCACACATGCGAGGTCAAGGAAAGGTAGAGAAAGAAATGTTAAAGATGATTTATCCTTCTTCTTTTTCACTTGGATGCCCAAAATATTTCTTGTCTCGTCTGTGATTGAATGATTCCTTGTGGAGGAGGTCGAGTGCCTTATATATAGTGTTCTTCTTGTTATGATGCCTTGTGGAGGAGGTCGAGTGCCTTATATATAGTGTTCTTCTTGTCTGAATGTGTCTCTTCACTAGGGCTAACTTGACTTGGAGGATCGACTTGATAGGTTTGGAGCCAAAAATTCAAAATTCAAAATGTTCTCTTTTGCTGTCTATATGAAGAACGTGTCTTATATTGATTATTTCAAAGGCTAATCAAATAAAATGGCATGAAGAAAATGTCTAACATTTTCATTATATATTTCAAGGGCTAAAATATAAACTATGAAGACTGACCATATCAACAAAATTCAACACCCCCTCTTAGCTAGGGAGGTAATCATACTGTTTATCTAAATGTTCTCACATTGAAAAATTTCTCTAAGAAAAGGTTACAAAAGTTCATCATCGGCATCAACATCATCCAACTACTATAATCATGGTCAACAAATATGACACAAGGTAAATCATCACCATCAACAAGTTACCATAATTTCAATCAGTACCTCTGACCTATAGTATCTCCTCACCATAATACTGGTCGATACTTCTAACACATGGTACATCATTAGCATCAATTAGTCACCATAATTTTGGTAAGTTTCTTTGATACATGGTATACTACATACTCCATATTCATCATCATCCTAGTCAATCTCTTTGACTCGTGGTGAAACACTAGAGACTCACTCAATTCATTTGAGTACTCTAGTCCCAAATCTAACTTTATAAAATACATTTTTATTGAATTGAGTACTCTAGTCCCAAATCTAACTTCATAAATATTTTATAATTTTTATTTATGACGAAGAAGTCGACAAATACTTCTGATCAAACCATCTAACTAGCACGAGTTGTTAGTGTACATACTATTTTAAGTAGGTTATAAGCGCATTTTGTCAAAAAAACGTGTTTGTGGACACCACAACGCATGCCTACCAACAACCTTTTCAGTGACCGTGGACAACATTTTAAAAAGATATTGGGAAGTACACTATAACTAAAACATTTTAACGAAATAAAATTTAAATAAATAGATATCTTCCTAAAATTATATAAAGTAAATGAATGTAAAACCAAATAAAATATAAATAAAAGAATTTGTTTAAAAATTATATAAAGTAAATGAAGGTAAAATTTCAGTTTTCATTATTTATTAGTATAATTATATTAATGTCGTTAATATACACTAAAAACATTATTTTTTTAAAAACTATGAAAGTAAAGGCATGATTTTCTAGAACATTTATGATTATAAGTTATTATTGAAAATATCTAATATGTTCAAAAGTATTTCACCATAAATTTAATAAGTAATGAAAATGGAAATTTATAAAATACCAAAAATACACAAGTATATGAAGTGTACAAATGGTTAATACGTTTTAATTTTTTTAGTTCAGATGGTTTGAGCCAAGGCTTTTAGTACGATTATCTAGAAGTTTTTGTCCACAATGAAATCTTATCTATCTGCATTTTTCGTTAATTATTTTTTGAAATTTTGCCCACAGTGAAAGATAGAATTTTTGCCCACACTGAAATTTTATTTATTTATATTTTTCATTAATTATTTTTTGAATTTTTGCCCATAATGAAATCTGATCTATATACACTTTTCATTAATTATTTTTTGTTTTTTAATAAATTAAAGATAGGTGCAAACCAAAGAAACTAAAAAGTTATTCATATATCTTCTATACTATCCATTGGATTATGTATTAGATGAAGAATATTCCCACATTATCAAATATCAGCCTTTCATAATTGGAAAATTTGAAATTCCTCAAGCCCAATTCCAATATAGACCATGCCTTCAACATAGTGATTGATATTATAATGTTATCCCATGAAAACAAAGCAAAATTAATTAAATTATTTAATTTTTAGCCAAAAAAAACTATTTTTTGTTTGTTATATTTGAATAAATAAGTATTGAATTTGGTTCTGTGAAGGTTTTTTCTCATCTCAAGTCATTACCTTCTCTTAATTTTACCAATTTAACTCAGAACGATGTAGAGAAGATTAGCATGGCCTCTACATAAGGATGACATGCACAAATCGAGAAATCGTCCAAATTTTTGGGTAATTGCAACTTCAAGGTTGTTAAACTTTGTTTACATGAACTACAGTATGGTGAGGTGAATCGCTCCCTGTGCTTGCGGCGACATTTTACATCTTGGGAAGGGGGTGTGAGGTTTTGTTTTTTGCGCTTTGCTATTGATTATGGGACCCTATTTCACTGATCACTGGGGCTTTTGTCTCATTTCTTGCCTTGTCTATTGTAGTGTTTGACATATGGTGCCCTTTTCTTTGTCTTTTTTCTTTTACCCAATAACGTGTTGCGAAATGTGAGGAGCATTGTTTTGGGTGAGGGTTTAAGTTTGCATGGCGAGACATCTATCCCTACTCCTGTAGTTATCCCGAGGAATAATGTCAAACTTTATCCCTTTTTGAGAATGTTATCTATTGCTTATGTATATTGTACTAAACCTTTGCATCTGTGTGCTAGGAAACCCCTATTGACATTGAGTCTTGATGTAGATATTAGCAAGGCTTCAAGTCTATGTGCCCAAGCCCTTATGGGTAAATTTTATCTCATATCGCTTAATAGAATGCAGATTTAAACTTGGGTCACGACTCATTCAAAACCGTTGTTGGCATATTTCCCTACAGTTATCCTACTTATGAAACAATGGGTTCATTTTCACTTCTTGGATGAGGGGGATCTTTAGATGATTTTGCAGCATGTTTGGGTGCTTGGAAGGGGATATTTGTGGCTCCAATGGTGGAGTGTTGGTTTTAATCCCTAGTGGAAAAGCTAAAATACCAATATCTCTAGGTAAAATAAGTTAGCTTTCCATTTGAACTATAGACCCATCCGATGGTGATGCAAGTTGCAAATTGTATTGGCCATTTTGTATACTTCATTGACAGATGCCTAGTGGCCTTTGACAAGAGGATTTTATGGGTTGTGGTGGAGATGGATCTGACGAAGGGTTTATTTGTGGAATTGGACATCTCTATGAGGGACTTCTCATTTTGCCAGAGATTGGACTACTGTAAGATTCCTTCCAGGTGCTCTTCCTATCACTAAAAAAGTCATCTAAAGGTTCTCTATCATGTTTTCATGTCCGAGGGACCTATAAAATCTTTTCTTGGATTCTCATTATCGGTTGGTACCTTTCCGTGACCTAGTGATGATTTAGAGGGGAGGTTGAATTCTTAGCAAACCTTAGCTTGCACAGAGGCTTCTAGGGTCATGGATACCAATGAGTTGGTTCAATTATCATATGGATTTTCTTCTCCTATTGTTGTTTCCCCTTTTGTTGATGGTACATCAGTTGGTTAGTTGAAATTACAATGGATACCTAGAGGACAAGGTTTCTATGAGGCACCATCCCTCTGTGAACAGTTTCAAAATATTACAGTGCCTCCTTCTCATGGAAATGTCAACTCCTTTCATTTAAGCATTTGGTAGACATTTCTGATGGGGGTTGTTGGCTTGATGGGACCTAACCTAGGTTCAACATTGGTCGTCCCAGCAAATCCCTACACTACTGGCCCTTTCGGCATCAGCCCGCAGAGTCTGGACTGAAGTCTCACCTGAAGCAGTATGGGGGGATGCAGGAACTAAGTTTCCACACCCTGAGATGGTTGTGATGTCAGTCTATACTTCTTGATCCTGCCTTCGGGCAGATCTACAAGCCTTTAGGGCTTATCAAAGTTCCTTTTATTCCATCCTTCAGTACCTCTACGAAGGTACTTGACTGATCTTCGCGCACCCCTAACCTGAGGTCCAAAAACTCACATGCCTCTGTGATTTCATTATTGTATAAGTTCCCAAGTTATCTTAAAGGTTACCTAATCTACCATGAATTTACAGTTACCTTTGCGTAAACCTTTACTCTTGCTTGCGTTCAATTAACATATATAATCAAATACATTCGCACATCAAATAAACACGATAATATAAACACATATCGTAACATAATATAATCAGATGAATTAAACAGAAAAAAAATACACAATGATTGGAGAATAATTCTCTCTATTGATATCTCAAGTTTACTACAGACTCTATCTGACCTGCTCACACAGCTGCAATGGTCTGTACACTCAGCTATGGACTTCCACCCTAGGCCTCTGCACACTCAGTTGCAGAGCCTCTACCTATGCTAAGACTCAAGAACACTTAGAACTTCTTACCCAAAATTCTTCTTCCCATTACTACTCCACTCTTAGACTCTTCTAAGACACCCTTTTTATACGTAGATCTTTACAGCTGACATGGTACTTTAGACCGCAAGGGACGACAAACCTTTGACCTCTTTGTGCTCCGCAACCAAAAACTGTAGAGACTTTACATCTTTATTACAAAATTTGGTCCTTTTGCCCCAAACATGGGTTTTTAGCCCCAAAACAGGCTCTTGGGCAAACCCATTTCCAACAAGCCCCCAAAAGAAACATGGCGACTCACCCACGAGTCACTCTGCAGGTGCAAAGATCTTCATGCTAAGACCCCCTAGCTTGACCTGTATGATTGCTACCTCGGTGGTGCATTGCACAACGCCTGCTTTATTTTCTCGACCAGTTGCTTTATTGTTGGCTCTGCACTGTCAGCCTAAAGTTTCTATTGAGTCTGCTACAGACTAGCTAGTTATCCTTTAATGGAGATTGCGATCAAGTAGGCCACATCCAACCAAGGCTTCAAACGAATCTTCAGCACTACCTCTTTATGTTGAGTTGCATCTACCTGCTCCTTCAATACCTTGGCCTCTTGTAGCTTTGCAAGTCTCTGTGTGAGTGAAACAATATGTGTTGTCCCTTTACCTCATCGTAGTGCTACTGTAGCTCTTGCGCCTTAGTTTCTAGCCTCTGCACAGTAGGGTCTTCTTGTAGGCTAGTTAGTACTTCGAACAACTGTTCAAAAAGCATTGCGTAGTCTGTCGCTGCACTTTCTACTGCCATTATTGCCTCTATTGTAGCAATCATGCGCTGCTTGTTGACTTCTGGTGGAGTCGAAGGTTGGGCCCTCAACTGCAATTCTGCAATTTGGAGGTTCAGCTCCAACTGAACCTTTGCCAATTCTCTGCGGGTGTCGCGCACCCTTGTAGCAAGTTTGCGAATGAGCACATCTACCAGCTCATCTGCAGGAATGGCCAACTCTGAGACCATTTGGCATGCTTCCTCCATGGCCTTAATCATACACTGATTCATGTTAGTGAGTTCCATCATGGATGTGAGATTGAAGTCCTGCTGCATGCCCATCTGATTATTGTTGATCCTCTGCTCACTAATCACCTGCAAAGCACACTGTTCACGGGCCCTCAGCTCCGTGATCACCCCATCCTACAGCAGGTGGAGTGCCTTTATCGGAAGCACTACTAAGCTCAGCCCTACTCCCTTGAGTGTTTTGACAGCAGGCCTATTAGCTTCAGTCTTTGTCTTCATTACTTCATCTAGTAGCACTATGGCTTAGGAGCCCTTTTCACATAGCATCCCAGCAACTTCTAGAGTACCGATGGCCAAACTAGTGGATGTCGCACTAGTTTGTGTTGCTCGAATCTGCAGATCTCGCAGATTTTCTTGAATGGCCCCCAACGCCTGTTGTTTTCCTACTCAAACTATTGCAGTAGTTCCGCAGTGGCATCCCACACTCTATCCCCAATGTTGTTCAGATCCCCCTCTATTAGGGTGATCGAGTCCATGGACTTCTTTCTGGCCTTGGACTTCTTCTGCAGCCCTAATTTTTCTTGTCCCCTTGAACGCTTGATATGGAATGGAGTTGTCTATGGGTCCACTCCTGCCCGTTTTGTCAGATCGCCCTCTTCTTCCTCTTCTTTTGGGGAAGGTGACTTCTCTTTGTCAAAGTCGTTCTCCTCTCCTTATGTCTGTCCATCTGTCTCCTATGTGGTAGCGCAGTCTACCCTAGCCTTATCCTCAGCATTGTTCCTCCTTTTCTGAACAAACTGCTTCATCTTGAGCTTGGCATTATCCTTCTTCCACTATGTAGCTGTCTTGTTGGATCCCACCAGTAAATCAGAGGCAGTGTGCCATTTTTTTGGCCAACTGTCAATAACTACTTGAATTGCATCATCCTTAGCTAGGTAGGGCAATTCATGCCACTTCTGCTCGGGGTCCTTTCATGCCTTGATGAAGACATGATGGAAATCATCCTTAAAATCCTCATATGGTTGTAATTTATCGAAGACAGTAGGCAAAAGCTGCAGCTTACGGTTGATGGTCATGCATTGCATGTTCATCTCCATCAAGATCCAAAAGATCTTGTTGTCCTTGATCCACTGGGGATCCTTAGTCACCCATAGCAAAGCGTACTTCGCGGCGTCAGGCAGGTCCCGTGTGACCGAGGGAAATTAGTTGTCTTCAGGTAGCTCCCAAGCTACCAGCATGATGGACATCAAGAGCCATGCATAGTGGAAGCACCTCGTGGTAGTTAGCGAGGAACTCACCACATAGGTAGTGTACCTAAGTAAATTGAATCTCCTCCATGCATTGGGCTGCTAGAGATATGACAGGTGTCGGTACTTCATCGGAGTGACACGTTCTCATGACCTTCCTTGTTAATATTTTTGTGGCCACTTTGACTGCAAGGTCGGAAATACTTGTAATCACATAGCCGCACGACTTCTTTACTAGTCCAAACTTCTTCTTCATGGCCTCTGCAAGGGACAATTTTCTTGCCTTTCCACCAAACATCATAACTGGATTCTCCCTTGAATATGGTAGCCTTGTGATTCTATGGATCGGTCTATCAGTGATGGGTATTGGCTCGTCCAGCCAAAGACACCCATCAGTACCAAGCATAACAGCTACTTGATTACCAACAAGTTAATGGGTGTGTGGTTGTAGTGTGACACCCATAGCAGGTTGAGAAGGCCTGCCTTATTCACTCCTTTGTGCCACTTTTGTGATTCCAACATGGTCACCCCATTGGTCTTATGGAGGACACGGTGCGTCAGCTGGTCCATCGCCAAGTGAGGGAACCGCTCAATATCAGCTAAGTCCCAGTCCTAAAATTTCAACATTGGAATCTGTGCCAAGCGCGGTCCTTCAAAAAAAAAAATATTGTCCGGTAGCAGAGGTGTGTATAAGGTGATCTTGCTCTTATCAATGTCCTTAGGCACCTTGGACTTACCCCTATGTAGAGGGACATACTTAGGCAATTTAGTAATGGGGTCAAACCCCTCAACTTCAATGTCCTCTGTGTCGATCCCAAGATCCTCATCATCCATTGGGATATCCCAAACCTCTTCCTCCTTCAGTTCTAGGTTAATGGTTTTGCCCTTTTCTAAGTAGTGGCCTTGTCCTTTGGCGGGTTTCTCCTTGGTGATGCACGCAAACGGTGGTGTCATGATCTACTTTCATTTCTTGCCTTTCGCACCTTCCCGCGTCTGGATAGGTCTTTGTCTAGGACAACATGGCAACTTGGTATCTATGCAACCTCTGGAGCAGTTCCCTCTGCTTCCATAGCAACCTCTAGCACAACCCCTTCGGTTGTCACTGCTTCCCCAATATCTATGGTTTATGTTGGTGTTGACATGACACTATCCAATAGTTCTTGGGTCTCCTTTGGTAATTGCTCAAACACTAAACTGACTATCAGAGCCTCAAAGAATTCACGGTTCATACAGGTTTGAGAGCTCAACAATTCAATGCTCAAATTGCCAAGTGTTCTTCATTGGTAGGCCACATGTAATTTATAGATCATTTTGAATTCAAATCTGACCATTCCCCCCAAAAGCAGTTCATTAATGCTAGATTGGCGGAAAATTTTCAATGTTCTTGCCCATAAATTTCATCTTAAATGTCGCCCCCTGCCCCCATTCCATTTGGTCATTTTTTCGTCGTCAAATCATGAACAATGACTTTAATGGTCACTTTCTGGCTAACCTATGTGGTTTCATCTAGGTATCACACATTTTTCACACTCGTGTGGTCTCTGTAACATCTCCTCATTCTGCGCAGTTCCTTCATTGCATAGTTCCTCGACCTGGGTAGTATAGTTTATAGTCTCGTGCCTCCTTTCAGCTACCTAGAGTGCTAAGATTGTGCTTCCTTCATATAGTCATCTAGCTAGATCACCAATTTATGGCTTCAATCGACTACGATTCACTTTTCCTGGGATGGGCTCACCATTTAACTTAACCAAATGAGTTGCTCCACCGTCGGTAATCTCTTTGATGACATAGGGCCCCAGCCAGTGCATCCTAAATTTTCCTGCAAATTTGTCAAACGTATAGTCATATAGAAAAACTAAATCATTTACCTAGAAGGTGTGTAGTTTAATGTGTCAATCAAGCCATGCCTTTTTGTGCTCCTTTTGAACTTGTTCATGAAATCCAGCTAGAAATCGGTCCTCTTCAAGCTCTGTTAGTTGTGCAGGCCTCTCTTCTAGGGCTCCACGATCCACCATTCTTGTGAGTGCTGCTATGTGCAGACTAGGTACAATGTATTACATTGGCATCATAGTTTCTATGCCATATACGAATCTGAAAGGCATTTTCACAGTCAGCCTCTTACAAGTTGTTCTGTAGGCCCATAGCACCGTAGGTATGTGCACATCCCTGTCATTTCTCTGAGCATTGCAAGCCTTCGTGAGTGCACTCCCCAGTATCTTATTGATTGCTTCCATCATTCCATTAGCTTGCATGTTATGAAAGCAACTCAAGAAAAGATAGAAAAGATAGATTGCTGCCTTAGAATTCAGCCTCTTCGAGGGGGCAACCTCCTTTACATTACATAAATGAACAATTCTTGGATGATTCAAATGAAAAAACCTCCTTTCTATATATAGGAGTCTAAGGAGTCACAATATAACCCAGCTGACCTAACAATAATACTATAAAGCCAAAAAAATAACAATAGAGGGATTCTATGGGGCACAATAATAAGAATATGGGGATAATAGGGGCACAACAATATTAATAAGGGATGCAACTACAATAGTAATGGGGTAATCACTAGTATTATAGGGACCCAACACTGTGGGATCCCAAAGTGTACCCACACTTGCTCAAAGAAGAGCTTAGCAGTGGCCTCTATTGTGATACTCTTCTTGCAGGCCACCATTATGGCCATCTTAGAGAATATGTCGATGACCAAGAAAACACAATCATTGTTGTGATTAGTAGAAGGAAGGCCTCACATATAATCCATGGAGACATATTCCCAAGGCCAACTAGGAGTAGGTAGAGGAGTATATAGGCCTTGCTTCTTGATGGTTGGTTTGGCAATGACACATGTAGTGCTGGATCTAATATGCTTCCCAACATCCTGACAAAGTTTCAGTCAATAAAAATACTTTTACAATACCGCCATTGTTTTCTCTACTCTGAAATGGCCAGCGACCTGACTATAGTGCACCACCGAAATCATATTGGCACGCTCACTTGAGGGAACACATATGTGTCCCAAGTGGCATAATAGTGCATCCTGAAGGTGAAAATTTGGAGCTTTCTTCCCTTTCAGGAGTGTCTGGTATATGCTGTCGAATTCTAGATCACTCTTGTAAAGATATGACCAATCTGATGTCTCGTGCCCACAAGAGTCAAGCACAGTGATTAGCACCATGATCAGTGGTCGGCTGAGGAAATCAGTGACATTATTGGTGCTGCCCTTCTCATACATAATGTTCAAATGGAACTATTGTAGATAGGTGGACTATTTCTGATGATGATCATTCTGCAACTCCCCTTGTGTCTATATGAACTGTAGAGGTTGGTGGTCTGTGCGGATGACCGTTTCCTTCCCCAGAATGTAATGCTTCCATTTATGGGAGGCTTGCACAATGGAATACATTTCTTTGTCGTAAGTGAGGTACTTTCAAACTGTGTCTGAAAGTGTCTAACTGTGGTAAGCCACTGGATGCCCATGTTGAGTAAGAACTGCACCAAAAGCATAGTCAGAGGCATCTATCTCAATCTCAAATGATTGTTGTAGGTTTGGTAATGTGAGCACTAGTGCATAACAGAGGTGATTCTTCAACTCGGATAATGCTCGTTGTTGGGTTTCTGACCAAAAGAACTTTGCTTTCGCTCTGCCCTTGGTGACTTGACTTAAAGGCCAAGTGATATGAGAGAACCCCAACATGAACCTACGGTAGAAATTGGCAGGACCTAAAACTATCCAGAGCTCTGTTAGAGTGGTTGGGGCTAGCCAATCCCGAATGACTTATATATTGGATGGGTCCACATGTACACCCTACTCATCAATGATGTACCCCAAAAATTGAACCTTGGTCAGGCCAAAAGTGTATTTCACCAAGTTAGCACACAACTTGTGTTGTTGAAGGGTTTGAAGGACCTGTCGAACATGGTGGAGGTGCTCTTCTCAACTTTGGCTGAAAATCAAGATGTCATATAAATACCCACCGCGAATGCATTAGTGAAGGGTTGCAAGATGTCATCCATCAGTCTCATGAAGGTTGCAGGGGCGTTCGTCAATTTGAACGGCATGACCAACCATTCGAAAATGTGCTCCTTGGATTAGAAGGTAGTCTTCCACACATCGGAGGGTTCGATAGGCACTTAGTGATAACCTTGCTGAAATTTTTGGCCCCCTTGAGCTGGTCCATAAGGTCATTAATCTGCGGGATTGGGTACCTATTCCGAATAGTGATCTTGTTCAACGTTTGATAGTTGATACAGAGCCTCCAGGTCCCATCCTTCTTCTGTACCAATACAATCGAGCTCCCACAGGGTGATGAGCTTGGCCTGATGTCCCCTTTCTATAGTAGTTCCTAAATCTGCCTCTTGATCTCATTGTTCTCCAAAACAGAGCATCGATAGATTGGTCCATTGGGTAGCGGCGCACCCGAGGTCAAATCGATTGAGTGCTTGACCTGACATTGCAGAGGTACCCTTGTGAGTGAGGTGAAAATGTCCCTGTACTCCTCCATGACCTTGTCCATATATTGTTTCTATGAAGAGGAGCCCTATCTAGAAGCCGTGGCCACAACCTTCTTCTTGCCTTGGGGGCGATTAATAAAAAAAAACGAATTTCCTGGTCTGGGAAATGATATTACTGCATTGCTTTGTAGTGATCAAAGAGATGGCGGTAGGTGGGGCTACCTCCGGGATAACTTATTAGCCAAAGTCATAATCACATAGCGAGGTCTAGACTCATATATAGCATGTCGCTTCCACAAGTATTGTTGTCCTAACAATGCATCATAAACTTCAAGAGGAGAAACGTCACATAGTACCTCGTCCCTAAAGGGCTTGATTCTGTAGGGTAGGCGACACTGCTAGCTGACGCGAAGATCTCGTCCTTCGTGAAGCCACCCAATGGTGTATGGTTGTGGATGTGTTATAGTATTTAGGCCTAGTCGCTTCACAACTTCTACTAAAATAAGGTTCTTTTGGCTCCTGATGTCGACAATGAACTGCAACAAAGAACCCTTCACTCACATCTGTGAGTGGAAGAGGCGTCCCCCCTCCTCTGGATATTCAAGCTTAATTTTCTAGATCTTTGTGGTGGCACTGGGCTCTGCATCAATGATATGCTTCCCTTTGTCATTCCCCTTACCGGGTTCTGATTCAGACTCAGAACTTGCCTCTGATTCAGAAGCCTTCAGCTCGACCACCAGTGACTGCTTGGCCTGACACTCATTTGGATTGTGAGTGGAGCTCTTATGGAACTCATACCATTTTCCTGTGTCCTTCTTCGTCTTCGTTGTGTTGTTCTTTACTTACGGCTTCAGCAGGTTGTCCTGGGTAGTCCCGCCTTGGCTTGGTCCCTTGTTTTGTGGTTTGGGGGTGACTTTTCCTTGCTTTGGATTTGTAGATCCAAAGTCCCCCTTCTTCTGTTTAAACTTCTGCTCAATCTTTACAGTGTACCAATACGTTGTGCCAAGCGAGGAAATGTCTAGGAACTCCATCTCGTCCTGGATGTACTTGTGTAGACAGCTACGGTACTTAAGCACCAAATATCGCTTAGTATCCTTGATACCCAACTTCATGCGGAGGATATGGAAAGTATCATTGATCCTCAACTTCATGCGGAGGATGTAGCTGTCTACACAAGTACATCCAGGACGAGATGGAGTTCCTGTTGGATGAAGATGCATCGCCCGTGGGTAGTCATCGGAGGATCTGGGCAAAGTTATCCATCATCGCGTCCCTCTGTCACTCAAGGACTTCCTTGAGCAACATTTTGAAAGGATCTCTTGCCCCCTCGTATCTATTTTCTTCCGCCATGGGAGGTCATCGGGTTTTGTGAGGCTAATCCTATAATGGTTTAACCAGATCGAGCCCTAACTCCTTATACCCTGACCTCGTTGGGGACATGCAAAGAAAAACAAAGAAAGAGAAGATCGCTCTGATACCACTGATCCGAACTTAAACAGGAATGCAACAACTTACATATATAATCATAAACACAGAGATGCAGTAGAAAAACACTTCATTTCATTAATAGAAGAATATTGAACTATGCTTACAAACATAATGGAAATAAGATAGCTCAAGAGATGGTATCTTATCTCTGAGAAGAGATGTGGCAGCTACATGTTTCTGAATTGAGTTACAATGAGGCTCAAGGGCCTTTTTATTATTGAACAATAAGGGAAAACCCTAAACAACCAAAACCCTAGCCCGAGGAGATGTAACACCAAGAGTTTATGGGCCCCGTTGGGGTTAGTTGAGCAACCAACTTCCTGGAGTCGTAACTTGGTCATATTATCTCTATTTGACTCATATGATGCCTCGTTGGAAAGATCTCTCTAAGAACCACATCTGCCGATATGATTGCCACATGAATCAATAAAGTAATTTTGCCAAAAAAACGTTGTTTAGGGCCTCAAAACGGCTCTGCAAAGTTGAGGACTCAAAAAACTGCTAAAAATAGTAAAATGTGCTACAATTAAGAAAACATATGAGACTAAATTAGGGGTCAAGGTGGAATAGGCGGGTGGCCACCAATATCCACCTGGATCATTCCTACCCCCTTAGGAAGCAATGGTCCCAATTGTGTGTAGAGCCTCCATGAGGTGAGGAAATTTCCATTGAACCTGGACCCTGGTGAACCACTTGCCCTGGTGACAGAGTTGGCCTACTTTGACAACTCGATGTAGTTGTATTCTCTATTGCTATGTGTTCTTGATCTATGTGTCCATGATCTGATTAGTTGTGGCATGTTCCATGTAGTCTAAGTTGATCTTTATTGGTGTGAGTTCTTCTGGAATGTTAGATGTGTCCAACAATAGTGGGAAGTATGGCCAAGTGTGATATACATGGAACACTAGGCACAGACCAAGGAATGGCGATATGTTGAGCTCGAAGGCATTGTCACCAACGGCCTTGGTGATGGTGTATGGACCATATCAGAGTGGGCGAATCTTGCGGTGGGGTCCAGCGAGGCTCTCTTTCTGAAAATAAAGCCAAACTTTGTCGCCCACATGGAACTTGTGTGACACTCAATGATGATCATGGCGCTGCTTGTACTTAGCATTGGATTTGTCCAATATATCATGGGCCTATTGGTGAATGTGTTGAATGCGCTCAATGCAGCTATTAGCCCTTTCAGCTTTGGACTACATGTGAGTCGAATCTACCTGAGTGTTTGCAAATGGTATGGCCACATCAATGGGGCATAATGGTTGAAATCCTAGCCCTACCTGAAAGGGGTTGTGGCCTATTGAGCTGTGGAGAGATATGTTGTAGTTGTGTTGGACATAGGGGAGACTTTCATCCCATGTGTGTGGAGCTTCCAGTTGTACATGCGTAGAATGTGTATGATCATCCTATTGACAACCTCTGTTTGGCCATCAGTTTTGGGATGGAAAGCCGTGGACTTAATGATTTTTGTATCCAACATCGACCAGAGACTTGACCAAAATGCACTCAGGATTTTTTTGTCCCAATCTAAGATAATGGACTACGGGATCCCAAAGTGTACCCACACTCACTCAAAGAAGAGCTTAGCAATGGCTTCTGTTGTGATACTCTTCTTGCAGGCCGCCATTATGGCCATCTTAGAGAATATGTCGATGACCACGAAAACACAATCGTTGTTATGATTAGTAGAAGGAAGGCCTCACATATAATCCATGGAGATAGATTCCCAAGGCCAACTACGAGTACGTAGAGGAGTATACAGGCCTTGCTTCTTGATGGTTGGTTTGGCAATGGCATAGGCAATGCAGGATCAGATGTAGTTCCAAACATCCTAACGAAGTTTCGACCAATAAAAATACTTTTGCAATATCGCCATTCTTTTGTCTACTCCAAAATGTCCAGCGACCCGACAATAGTGCGCCTAGAAAATCATATTGGCACGCTCACTTGGGGGAACACATGTGTCCCAAGTGGCATAATAGTGCATCCTGAAGGTGAAGTTTTGGAGCTTTCTTCCCTTTCAGGAGTGTCTGGTATATGTTGTCGAACGATTACTCTTGTAAAGATGCAGCCAATCCGATGTCTTATGCCAACAAGAGTCAAGCACAGTTATTAGCACCATGATCGGTGGTCGGATGAGGCAATTAGTGACATTATTGGTGTTTCCCTTCTCATACATAATGTTCAAATGGAACTATTGTAGATAGGTGGACCATTTCTGATGGTGATCGTTCTGCAACTTCCCTTATGTCTATATGAACTGTAGAGGTCGGTGGTCTATGTGGATGACCGTTTCCTTCCCCAGAATGTAATACTTCCATTGACGACAGGCATGCACAATGGAATACATTTATTTGTCATAAGTGGGGTACTTTCAGACTATGTTTGAAAGTGTCTGACTGTGGTAAGCCATTGGATGCCCATGTTGAGTAAGAACTACACCAATAGCATCGTCGAAGGCATCTGTCTCAATTTCAAATGGTTGTTGCGGGTCTGGTAATGTGAGCACTGATGTAGAACGGAGTTGATTCTTCAACTTGGATAATGCTCATTGTTGGGTTTTCGACCAAAAGAACTTTGCTTTCGTTCTGCCCTTGGCGACTTAACTGAAAGGCCAAGTGATATGAGAGAACCCCAACACGAACCTACGGTAGAAATTGGCAAGACCCAAAAATATGCAAAGCTCTATTAGAGTGGTTGGGGCTGGCCAATCCCAAAATACTTGTATCTTGGATGGGTCCACATGTACACCCTACTCATCAATTATGTACCCTAAATATTGAACCTGGGTCAGGTCAAAGGTGTATTTCACCAAGTTATCACACAACTTATGTTGTCAAAGGGTTTAAAGGACCTGTCGAATATGGTGGAGGTGCTCTCCCCAACTCTGGCTGAAGATAAGATGTCATCTAAATACACCACCACGAATGCATTAGTGAAGGGCCGCAAGATGTCATCCATTAGTCTCATGAAGGTTGCAGGGGCGTTCGTTAATCCGAACGGCATGACCAACCATTCGAAAGCTCCTTGGATTAGAATGCAGTCTTCCACACGTCGGAGGGTTCGATAGGCACCTGGCGATAACCTTACTGAAATATTTAGGCCCCTTGAGCTGGTCCAGAAGGTCATCAATCCGCAGGATTGGGTACCTATTCCGGACAATGATCTTGTTCAGCCCCCGATAGTCAATACAGAGCCTCCAAGTCCCATCCTTCTTCTATACCAGTACAATCGGGCTCCCACATGATGATAAGCTTGGCCTAATCTCCCCTTTTTGCAGTAGTTCTTGAGTCTACCTCTTGATCTCATTGTTCTCCAAAACAGAGCATCGATAGATCGGTCCATTTGGGCAGTGACGCTCCTGGGGTCAGATCGATGGAGTGCTTGACCTGACAGTGCAAAGGTACCCCTGTGAGTGAGGTGAAAATGTCCCTGTACTCCTCCACAACCTTGTCCATCTGTTGTTTTTGTGTAGAGGAGCCCTACCTGGAAGTCGTGGCCACAACCTTCTTCTTGCCTTGGGGGTGATTCATAAGGAAAACAAATATCTTGGTTTGGGAAATGATCTTACTGCATTGCTTTGTAGTGATTAAAGAGATGGCGGTAGGCGGGGCTACCTCCGGTAACTATACAAGTTATTAGCTAAAGTAATAATCACAGAGCGAGGTCTAGACTCATATACAACATGTCGCTTCCACAAGTATGGTTGTCCTAACAATAAATTAGAAACTTCAAGAGGATCAATGTCACACAGTACCTCATCTTTGAAGGGCTTGATTCTGTAAGGAACGTGACACTGTTGGCTGACGCCAAGATCTCATCCTTGGTCAAGCCACCCGATGGTGTACAACTGTGGATGTGATGTAGTCTTTAGGCCTAGCCACTTCATGACTTCTGCTGAATTAAATTTCTTTTGGCTCCCGCTGTCGACAATGAACTGTAGGAAAGAACCCTTCACCCACATCTATGAGTGGAAGAGGCATTCCCCCTCCTTTCGATCTTCAGGCTTAATTTTCTGGACCTTTGTGGTCGCCACAGTGGCACTGGGCTCTGCATCAATGATTTGCTTCCCTTTTTCAGTCCCCTTATCGGGTTCTGATTCAGAGTCAGAACCTATGTCTAATTCGAAAGCTTTTAGCTTGGCCACTAGTGACTGCTTGGCTTGACACTCACTTGTATTATGAGTGGAGCTCTTATAAAACTCATATCATTTTCCTGTGTCCTTCTTCGTCTTCATGGTGTTGTTCTTTGCTTGCGGCGTCGGCGGGTTTCCTTGGGTAGCCCCACCTTGGCTTGGTCCCTTGTTTTGTGGTTTGGGGGTGACTTTTCCTTGCTTTGGATTTGTAGATCCAAAGTCCCGCTTCTTCTGTTTAAACTTCTGCTCAATCTTTACAGCGTATCGATACGTTGTGCCAAGCGAGGAAATGTCTAGGAACTCCATCTCCTCCTGGATGTACTTGTGTAGACAGTTGTGGTACTTAAGCACCAAAAACCGCTTAGTATCCTTGATACCCAATTTCGTGCAGAGGGTATGAAAAGTATTTGTGAACTCCAACACATCTTGGTCCCTTCCCTGTCGTAGCATGGTCCACTTTATGCATTTATCTTCACAGCTCTCGACAAGGTAATATTGTTCCTTGATGGCATCTCGAAAAGAATTCCAAGTGGGTGCAACTAAAAACAACGAGGGTTCACTCTTGTCCTTTTGTTCACAGTAGGTTTCTCACCAGTCCTTGACGTGTGGGGCGACTTTGAGAAGTGCAAACGTAATATTTTACCGATTGGAAAAGTCATGAACTGAAAAATATCCTTCCAATAGAATTAACCATTTATCTATGACATTTGCATCTATTAGGCCTTCGAATATGGGAATACCGAAGTTAACTTGTACCTTAAAAGGACTGGCGTCTCCAGAGTGGTTGTTGGATGAAGATGCATCGCATGTGGTAGCCATCGAAGGATCTGGGCAAAGTTATCCATCATTGCGTCCCTCTATTGCTCGAGGACTTCCTTGAGCAACATTTTGAAAGGATCTCCTACCCTCGTCTTTATTTTCTTCCGCCATGGGAGGTCGTCGGGTTTTGTGAGGCTGATCCTGCAATGGTTTAACCAGATCGAGCCCTAACTCCTTATACCCTAACCTCATTAGGGACACGCAAAGAAAAATAAAGAAAGAGCAGACCACTCTGATACCACTGATCTGAACTTAAACATGAATGCAACAACTTACATATATAATCATAAACACAAATATGCAGTAGAAAAACACTTCATTTCGTTAATAGAAAAATATTCAACTATGCTTACAAACATAATGGAAATAAGATAGCTCGGGAGATGGTAGCTTATCTCTGAGAAGAGATGTGGCGGCTACATGCTTCTAAACTGAGTTACAACGAGGCTCAAGGGCCTTTTTCTTATTGAACAATAACGGAAAACCCTAAACTACCAAAACCCTGGCTTGAGGAGATGTAACACCAAGAGTTTATGGGCCCCATTAGGGTTAGTTGGCAGCCAACTTCCCGGGGTCGTAACTTGGTCATATTATCTTCGTTTGACGTGTATGATACCTCGTTGGTAAGATCTCTCCGAGGACTACATCTTCTTATGTGATTGCTATAGCAATAAGTAAAGTAATTTTAACAAAAAAATGTTTTTTAGGGCCCCAAAACGGCTCTGGAAGTTTAGGACCCGAAAAACTGCTAAAAATAGTAAAATGTGCTACAATTAAGGAAACATATGAAACTAAATGGGGTGTCTAGGTGGAATAGGCGGGTGGCTACCAATATCCACCTGGATCATTCCTCCCCCCTTAGGAAGCAATGGTCCCCACTGCATGTAGAGCCTTAATGAGGTGAGGAAATTTTCGTTGAACTTAGTTCCTGGTGAACCACTTGCCCTAGTGACAGAGTTGGCATGCTTTGACAACTCAATACAGTTGTATTCTCTATTGCTAAGTGTTCTTGATCTGTGTGTCCATGATTTGATTAGTTTTGGCCTCTTCCATGCAATCTAATTTGAGCTCTGTTGGTGTGAGTTGTTCTGCAATGTTAGATGTGTCCAACAATGGTGGGAAGTATGGCCTAGTGCGATCTACATTGAACACTAGGTGCAAGCCAAGGAGTGGTGGGATGTTGAGCTCGAAGGCATTGTCACCGATGGCCTTGGTGATGGTGTATGGCCCATATCGGAGCGATTGAATCTTGCGGTGGGGTCCAACTAGGTGCTCTTTCTACAAATGAAGCCAAACTTTGTCGCCCACATGGAACTTGTGTGACACTCAATGATGATCATGGTGCTACTTGTCCATAGCATTGGATCTGTCCAATATATCATGGATCTATTAGCGGATGTGTTGAATGTGCTCAATGAAGTTCTTAGCCCTTTCAGCTTCGAACTACATGTGAGCCAAATCTACTTGAGTCGCTGCAAATGGTATGGCCACATCAATGGGGCAAAATGGTTGATATCCCAGCCCTACCTGAAAGGGATTGCTGCATATTGACTGTGGAGAACTCAGTTGTAGCTGTGTTGGACATAGGGGAGACTTTCATCCCATGTGTGTGGATGCTTTGAGTTTTACATGCGTAGAATGTGTATGATCATCCTGTTGACAACCTCTGTTTGGCCATTAGTTTGGGGATGGAAAGTCGTGGACTTAGTGATTTTTGTATCCAACATCGACCAAAGACTTGACAAAAATGCACTCACGAATTTTTTGTCCCCATCTAAGATAATGGAATGTGGGATCCCAAGTGCACCCACACTCGCTCAAAGAAGAGCTTAGCAGTGGCCTCTGTTGTGATACTCTTCTTGTAGGCCGCCATTATGACCATCTTAGAGAATCTGTTGATGACCATGAAAACACAATCGTTGTTGTGATTAGTAGAAGGAAGGCCTGACATATAATCCATGGAGACAGATTCCCAAGGCCAACTAGGAGTAGGTACAGGATTATACAGGCCTTACTTCTTGATGGTTTGTTTGGCAATGATAAAGGCAGTCTAAGATCTAATGTACTTCCAAACATCTTGACGAAGTTTCGACCAATAAAAATACTTTTGCAATACCGCCATTGTTTTCTCTACTCCGAAATGTCCAGCGACCCGACTGTAGTGCGTGTCCCAAATCATATTGGCCTGCTCTCCTGAGGGAACACATATGTGTCCCAAGTGGCATAAGTGCATCCTGAAGTTGAAAATTTAGAGCTTTGTTCCCTTCCAGGAGTGTTTGGTATATGCTATCGGATTCTGGATCACTCTTGTAAAGAAGCGACCAATTCATTGTCTTGTGCCCACAAGAGTCAAGCACAGTGATTAATGCCATGGTCGGTGGTCAGTTGAAGCAATCAGTGACATTATTGGTGATGCCCTTCTCATACATAATGTTCAAATGGAACTGTTGCAGATAGGTGGACCATTTCTGATGGTGATCATTCTACAACTTCCCTTGTGTCTATATGAATTGTAGAGGTCGATGGTCTGTGTGGATGACCATTTCCTTCCCCAAAATGTAATGCTTCCATTGACGACGGGCCTTCACAATGGAATACATTTATTTGTCGTAAGTGGGGTACTTTCGGACTGTGTTTGAAAGTGTCTAACTATGGTAAACCATTGGATTCCCATGTTGAGTAAGAACTGCACCAATAGCATAGTCGGAGGCATCTGTCTCAATCTCAAATGGTTGTTACAGGTCTGGTAATGTGAGCACTGGAGAACAGAGGCGATTCTTGAACTCGGATAATGCTCGTTGTTGGATTTCCGACCAAAAGACATTTTCTTTCTATCCGCCCTTGGTGACTTGACTTAAAGGCCAAGTGATATGAGAGAACCCCAACATGAACCTACGGTACAAATTGGCAAGACCCAAAAATATGCAGAGCTCTGTTAGAGTGGTTGGGGCTGGCCAATCCCGAATGACTTTTATCTTGGATGGGTCCGCATGTATAGCCTACTCATCAATGATGTACCCAAAATATTGAACCTAGGTCAATCCAAAGGTGTATTTCACCAAGTCAGCACACAACTTGTGTTGTCAAAGGGTTTGAAGGACCCGTCGAATATGGTGGAGGTGCTCTCCCCAACTCTTGCTGAAGATCAAGATGTCATCTAAATACACCACCACGAATGCAACTATGAAGGGCCGCAAGATGTCGTCCATCAGTCTCATGAAGGTTGCAGGGGAGTTCGTCAATCCGAACGGCATGACCAACCATTCGAAAATGCGCTCCTTGGATTAGAAGGTAGCATTACACACATCAAAGGGTTCGATAGGCACCTAGTGATAACCTTGCTGAAATATTTGGTCCCCTTGAGCTAGTCCAGAAGGTCACCAATCCATGTGATTGGGTACCTATTACGGACAATGATCTTGTTCAACGCCCAATAGTCCATACAGAGCCTCCAGGTCCCATCCTTCTTCTGTACCAATACAATCGAGCTCCCACAGGGTGATGAGCTTGGCCTTATGTCCCCTTTCTACAGTAGTTCCTGAATCTGCCTCTTGATCTCATTGTTCTCCAAAACAGAGCGTCGATAGATCGGTCCATTTGGCAGCGGCACACCCGGGGTTAGATCGATGGAGTGCTTAACTTGACAGGGCAGAGGTACCCTTGTGAGTGAGGTGAAAATGTCCCTGTACTCCTCCACGACCTTGTCCATATTTTGTTTCTGTGCAGAGGAGCCCTACCTGGAAGCCGTGGCCACAACCTTCTTCCTGCCTTGGGGGCGATTCATAAGGAAAACGAATTTCCAGGTCTAGGAAAAGATCTTATTGCATTGCTTTGTAGTGATCAAAGAGATGGCGATAGGCGGGGCTACCTCTGGTATCCTGTACAACTTATTAGCCAAAGTAATAATCACAGAGTGATGTCTAGACTGATATACAACCTATTGCTTCCACAAGTATGGTTGTCCTAACAATACATTAGAAAATTCAAGAGGAGCAACGTCACATAGTACCTCATCCCTGAAGGGCTCGATTCTGTAGGAAAGGCAACACTGCTACCTGACGCGAAGATCTCGTCTTTAGTGAAGCCACCCAATGGTGTATGGATGTGGATGCGTTGTAGTCTTTAGGCCCATCTGCTTCACGACTTCTATGGAAATAAGGTTCTTCTGGCTCCAGATGTCGACAATGAACTGCAACAAAGAACCCTTCACGCACATTTGTGAGTGGAAGAGGCGTTCCCCATCCTTTGGAACTTCAAGCTTATTTTTTTGGATCTTTGTGGTGGCCATGGTGGCATAGGCTCCACATCAATGATATTCTTCCCTTTGTCAATCCCCTTATTGGGTTTTGCTTCAGAGTCAAAACCTGCACCTAATTCGGAAGCCTTCAGCTTGACCACTAGTGACTGCTTGGCTCGACACTCACTTGTATTGTGAGTGGATCTCTTATGGAACTCATACCATTTTCCTGTGTCCTTCTTCGTCTTCGTGGTTTTGTTCTTTGCTTGTAGCTTCGGCAAGTTGTCTTGAGTAGCCCCACCTTGGCTTGGTCCCTTGTTTTGTGGTTTGGGGGTGACTTTTCCTTGCTTTGGATTTGTAGATCCAAAGTCTCGCTTCTTTTGTTTAAACTTCTGCTCAATCTTTACAGCGTATCGATACACTGTGTCAAGCGAGGAAATGTCGAGGAACTCCATCTCATCCTGGATGTACTTGTGTAGACAGTTGCGGTACTTGAGCACCAAATGCCGCTTAGTATCCTTGATACCCAACTTCGTGCGGAGGGTATGGAAAGTATTTGTGAATTCCAACGCATCTTGGTCCCTTCCCTGTCGTAGCGTGGTCCACTTTATGTGTTTATCTTCATAGCTCCTGACAAGGTGATATTGTTCCTTGATGGCATCTCGGAAAGAATTCCAAGTGGGTGCAACTGAAAACAATGAGGGTTCACTCTCGTCCTTTTGTTCACAATAGGTTTCCCACCAGTCCTTGACGTGTGGGGCGAATTTGAGAAGTGCAAACACAATCTTTTCCCGATTGGAAAAGCCATGAACTGAAAAATATCCTTCAAATGGATCTAACCATTTATCTATGATGTTTGCATCTATCAGGCCTTCGAATATGGGAATATAGAAGTTAAGTTGTACCTTAAAAAGAGTGGTGCCTCTAGAGTGGCTGTTGGATGAATATGCATCGCCTGTGGGTAGCCGTCGAAGGATGTGGGCAAAGTTATCCATCTTCGCGTCCCTCTGTCACTTGAGGACTTCCTTGAGCAACATTTTGAAAGGATCTCTTGGCCCCACATCTTTATTTTCTTTTGCCATGGGAGGTCGTCAGGTTTTGCGAGGCTAATCCTGCAATGGTTTAACCAGATCGAGCCCTAACTCCTTATACCATGACCTCGTTGGGGACATGCAAAGAAAAATAGAGAAAGAGCAGACCGCTCTGATACCACTAATCCGAACTTAAATAGGAATGCAAAAAATTACACATAATCATAAACATAGAGATCCAATAGAAAAAAACTTCATTTCATTAATAAAAAAATATTGAACTATGCTTACAAACATAATGGAAATAAGATAGTTCAGGAGATGGTAGCTTATCTCTGAGAAGAGATGTGGCGGCTACATGCCTCTGAACTGAGTTACAATGAGGCTCAAGGGCCTTTTTATTATTGAATAATAAGGGAAAACCCTAAACAAACAAAACCCTAACTCGAGGAGATGTAACACCAAGAGTTTATGGGCCCCATTGGGGTTAGTTGGGTAACCAACTTCCCAGGGTCGTAACTTGGTCATGTTATCTTTGTTTGGTGCGTACGATATCTCGTTGGAAAGATCTCTGCGAGGACTACAACCACTGTTGTGATTGCCATAGCAATCACGAAAGGAATTTTACCAAAAAAAGCATCGTTTAGGGCCTCAAAATGGCTCTGGAATTTCAGGACCCGAAAAATTGCTAAAAATAGTAAACAATGCTACAATTAAGGAAATAGATGAAACTGACTGGGGGTCTATGTGGAATAGGCGGGTGGCCACCAATATCCACCTAGATCACTGCAAGATCCTATCCTGTAAGTATTTCCCATAGGAGCTCATAGCTGGCAAGTGTTGTACATGTACCTGTCTGCTAAGAGCATCTGCCACCTTGTTCTCTTTACCCTTGATGTACCTGATCTCAAAATCAAACTCGTTGATCGTGGCAAACCATCCAACTTGCCTGGCATTCATATTCGACCAGTCAAACAAATACCTCAACCCAATTTGATTACTCATAAGCACAAATTGTTTGCCAAGAAGATAGTGCCTCCACATCTTCAATGCATGTATAATCGCTGCTAACTCAAGATCACACATCGAGTAGTTCTGGTCGTGCTTGTTTAGTTTCCGGGACTCATAACATACCACTTTTCCATCCTGCATAAGGACTCCACCAAGCCCTCTCTTGCAAGCATCTGTGCATACCACAAACTCTTTCCCTGAATCTGCAATCTGTAGTACTGGTGCATGTATCAACAATTGCTTAAGCTTCTCAAAGCTAGCTTTACACTCCTTTGTCCATTCAAACTTCTTACCTTTCCTTTGCAATGATGTAATAGGATAAGCAATCTGTGAGAAGTTCATGATGAACCTCCAATTATAGCTTGCCAAACCCATGAAAGAGCTCACCTCGTCCATACTCTTAGGAGCTACCCACTCCATGATGGCCCTTATCTTCTCTAGATCTATTGCAACGCCCTCCTTGGAGACCACATGCCCAGAGTAGTGTACCTCCTTTTGAAAGAAACTACACTTGTTGAGCTTAGCATACAATTGATGTTCCCTCAACAATCTCAATACTGATGCTAAGTGCTCTGCATTCTCTTAATCAGTTTTAGAATATACCAGTATATCATCAATGAACACCATTACAAACTTATCCAAATATGGACGGAACACACTATTCATCAAACACATGAATGTATTTGGGGCATTAGTTAAGCCAAATGGAACAACAACAAACTCATAATGCCCATACTTGGTCCTAAACGTAATCTTGTAAATGTCCTCCTCTTTGATGCGTACCTGATGGTATCCAAATCTCAAGTCAATCTTCAAGAACATTGTTGCTCCCTTTAGCTGATCGAACAAGTCATCAATCCTCAGTAAAGGATATTTTTTCTTGATTGTCACTTTGTTCAATTGCCTATAATCAATGCATAATCAGAGGTACCATCTTTCTTCCTCACAAACAATACCGGTGCGCCCCAAGGCAATACACTTGGCCTAATGTATCCCTTGTTCAACATTTCCTTCAGCTGCAATTTTAACTCAACCAACTCAGGGGTGCTCATCTTGTAAATTGCTTTCGATGCTAGAGTTGCCCCTGGCACTAGCTCAATAAAAAAATCTAGCTCCCTGTGAGGTGGCAACTCTGTAATGTCTTCAGGAAATACATCCTGAAATTGCTGCAAAAATGGGTACTTGTTCAACACATCCGCATCCTTAGCTTCCTTACCCTTATCACTAGAAATGTGTACTGCAAATCGTTGTCACCCCTTCTTGTAGCTACTCTTTGCTTTCATAGCTGTCACCATCCTACCTGATGTGGCTTTCTTCTTACCTTGCAAGATTTTTGGTTCTCCGTTGTCATCAACACACTCAATAACTTTCATAGCAGTCTACCTTCGTTCTATGTAGATACAACCAATCCATGCCCAATAACATATTGTATGAACCCAACAGTAATACATTTAAATGTGCTACTGTAGGCATACCATTTAAATCAAATGCGCAAGCTCTTACCCAATGATGAACTCGCTTCTTTGTACATGTAGCCAACTACATTAACCAAGACTCTGCATGCAATTCCTTATTCAAACCACACTTATCCACCAAGTCATAATTAACACAGCTATAATTAGATCCAGGGTCAATCAAAATAGAAATAGCTTGATCAAAAAGCTTACCTTCCATCTCAATGATAGATGCCTGGTGTTCTACTTGCCTGTTGTCCACTCGTGCATAAATGCATGGAATACTCTGACCAACATCTCCAACAGTCTGCACCTCTTGAGAACTGTATATCTTAGGCCTTCCACCTTGATGTTGTGGCCAATCTCTCTTAAGGTGTTCTTCACCACATGTCCACGACTCAAACCAACCAATTCCCTCACCTCTATGTTATTGTTGCTGTTGTGGCCCATGAACCTGTCTAGCTGCATTAAATATCTTTTGTGGTGCCACATTTTCTTTCCCATCTACATGTTGAGGCCTTGTCCTCTTAGGCTTCCATTTACCTCTACCTTTGTCTTTTCCCTTCCATCCATGCTGAGATTCATTCTTACGCTTTGATTGCTCATAACAATGTTTCAGTTTCCCAATAACTTCCTCAAGTGACTGAGGCTCATCATACTCAATCCAATCTCTAAATGCTAATGGCAAACCACTAACAAATCTTCAAATTTAGCCTTCTCATCAGTAAGATACGGTACATACCTCAATAGCTCCAGAAACTTGGTCATGTACTCTTCATCCGTCATTGATCCCATCTTTAACTCATAGAATTATTTTTCCTTACTGTCATAGTACCTTTTGACAACTACTTCTTCCTGAAAAGTCTCTTCAATTCCTACCAGCTCAAGTCATTTGTACTTATGTCCCTAACCCGCTTAACATTTTCCCACCAAATGTCTGCTTTACCTTTCAAGCTAAAGATAGTTACTTGGGCCTTCATATTATCTGTGTACTCATGTAACTCAAATAATTTGTTCATACCAAGTATCCAAGCCTCTGCATCTTCCGTATTCTTCACATCTCCATCAAAAGTAGGTGGTTTTTCTTTCTTGAATTCATCTAGTAAGTACCCCCTATCATTCCTCATGTAAGGATGATAGCGATGACAATCATGATGTCTATGAGAACCAGAACTAGAATGATACCTGTACTCATTGCCCCTCATTTCTAGAGTGTTCAACAACCTGCTATATCTCATTGTGTCATATCTATCCGACCCATGTCTACCAAGATATATACTACCATATGCTCCATTAGTCCCATCCTCATGTACATGGCTGATCCGAAGTGACCCTTGTCACTGCAGTTCTAACATCCTCTGAAGAAGTATAGCATTGACCTCTACTTGCTTCTCTTGTGCCTGTATTTTTTGATCATTATTTTCCTTACAACTCCTTATCTCTTCCTTCAATCTTCTCAATGTATTAGCCAAATCAGATGTATGCCCCACACCACGTTGTTCATGTGACGCATAGGGAGATTCTACGTAATTTGATCTTTCTCTTCCTGTAATACATAATATGTCAGATAAACCAAATCACAATAAACCAATGTATCTTAGTATAGCTCGGGGAGGATACCTTGTCTGCAAGATCACCAAATGAGCGTGATACATGTATAACACAATCATAACAACATATCAACATACACAAGTAAATGCATCAACACATAAACATCACTCTAACTAGGATCCAGTCATTAATGCAAGATCATATCAACAATGCATGTTTTGACCTCATGCATGACAACAACCATTACTCCATTATACACATTGCTACATGCAATCGACAATATGCATAAGCAATGCCTAGCTAACTAAAAATACACATAAACACATGTCGTTAAACATAATCGATCAGTTCTTACAATCAACCTACAAGACTTATTCATGTAATCAAAATATTCAAAATGTAACCTAACATACAAGGATGTAAGTAGGCGACATAAAATCAACATGTAAGCAAAAAATAACCATATACAATCAGTCACATACTCATGTCAAATACTCTTCATGAAATCAACATCAAATTCTCCATGATAACCATACAACAACCCTAATCCATCATCAAGAAAATGTAACAAGTATGTAAGTGTAAGAGACACACATGCAACTGACATGCATGCATGACTAACACATTCAACCCATCTAGTCCGAGAGTTGAACCATGCTCTAATACCACTCTGTAACACCCGCCTCCCACATCCACCCAAGTAACCATGCCAACCAGGGTAAACATGAGACAAGAGGCTACTATGATCAGATTCAACCTCCTAGGTGAACTTATGGAAGTGGAATCAACAGAACATCACACACAGTCATCCAACATCATCAATAGAACCCTAAGGAGACAAGTCAGCCACTCAGACAGCCTGTCCCTGGGTCCCACTACTGTTCTGGACCTCTGAGGCCATAGTCGCTCTCATGCTATGGTTAAGAGGGCGACTAGAGACCTAAAGTCTCTCTCATAGGTCTGCCTACCAGCAACTGTGGACCAAACTTGCTAGTTTTGTGCCAATGACCTCGGGAATTAAGCCACTTTTTCAGGCCCAAAGCCTATACCACTGCCCAGAATGGAATGAAAGCTCAGAATCAAATAAAGTACAGGAAAACAATGTTGCAAAAGTAAATAGTTGATCAAGACCTTAACCAGACCCCTACTAGCCATGACAACCATTTCATCAAACATATTGTCAACATGTAACTTGCAGGTGTAAACAATAGAATTAAGTGTAGAGATCTCATACTTATCTGAGAATCACCATTAACCATTGCTTCCTCATGTCGTTTGTTTCCTTATCACTTATTAGGTCATAGATACAATATCCATTCAAATACAAGTAAAAACATTCTAAGAGCCAAACATAGTTGCTTCCCTAAAATGTACATATAACTAGCATAATAGGAACATAATTACATTGAACATATCAACCATCAAAATCCATATATATATATCAATACATTTACGCATGAAAATCATTGGAATGAATTTCTCATTAATCAATGCAATGAACCAATCGGTGATGGGACTACCATGTTCCACCTAACCATAGATTGGCTTAGCCAAATCTCTCTTCAATCAATCACCCCTGTGCCATATTCCAAGCATGAATGTAGGACTCATAGAACACATAAAAAACACCAATCAATGTGGATGCCGTTGGAGTTCTTTGCCTACATCGTGAAGAATTTGAGTGCCTCCTAGTCTCTTAGGCTATCGTGCATCTGCAGTTCGATCCAGGGATCAATAGGCCCTGCACTGAGACATGCTCTCCAAGATTTACCGTGCATTCCATCCCAGAATCACTAGGCCCAACAGAGAGAAAATCCACCTCTTGGCTTTACCGTATATCCCGCCATTCACCGACAAGGATTCCTAGGCCCACCGAGGAACACAATATGGCTTTATCGCAACCCATAGTCCGGTTCATGGGGTTCTAGGCCAGTGGCTTCATGCATCCTCAGTCCAGTTCAGGAACCACTACCACCATGTCTTTGTCAATTTAGAGATCCACCCCACTCAACTTTGAATCCAATCTGGCCATCCCACATAAATCGAATGAGAGAACCCATCTAATCAAAGCTATCAGGAAATGGCAAGGTTAGACTGAAAATATTGTCACACCTGGAAAAACCCATGTCATGGTAGAAAAGGAACACATGCAATCCCATGCATGCCAAATATAGCAAGGAAAATACACATGTAAGTTGATACCTACAATGAAGCCTATTATAGCTGCTTGATCTTGCCTTTCCCTACTTGATCTTTACTTCCTCTTGCCTTCTTTGCCTTTCTTGCTCCAACGCCAAAGTGCTCCAAGAAAACTCTAAGTGTCTAAGAGTATGAGAGAGGGAGAGAATAATGAAAGAGCTCCAAAGCTAAACTAAAAAAAGGTTACCAACTGATCCTCAAAAGCATTTTTATGAACGAGGCCTCTATTTTCTCCATTTTCCATTATTTTCATAAATAATTGTGCAAAAAATTCCATTTTTCCTTCCCAAAGACTTGGCCATTGCCTTTTCCAATTTCCTTAGCCATAAACAACCAAATGAACACATAATAGGATGTCTTGCCCAACATTCAACTTGGAATAAGTGTCCCATTCATCTATGGTTATTGTTTTTAACTTTTATTACATGGAATTTTTCACCAGGGTTGTTACAGATGCACATAAGTTTTTGAACTCATTCGACACTTACTCTCCATTGTTATCACTCTTGAGAGCTTTAACTTTCCTGCCAGTGTCTTTCTCGACCAGTGCTTTAAATTCACAAAACTTGCAAAAGTCTGTCTTTCTTCTACATGAAGAAGATCCAACACTTACGATAAAAATCATCAACAAATATAACATAATACATGTGCTTGGCCATGGATGTTGTCGAGAATGGCCCACACACATCTGAGTGAACTCGATTGAGGATCACCTGTGATCTACTGTCTTTGTGATGAAAGGAAGCTTTTGTGTATTTTCCCAATGTACACCCTGTGCATGTGTCTACCTGCTCTAATGTACCTGAAGACCGGTAGAAATTTGTTGCATGATCTTCAAAGTGCCATGATTAAAGTTACCGAACCTCCTATGCCACAACTCATCGATGTCTCAGTTCTGCACATTCTCTGCTTTTGTGCTCAAGGTAGCACAATATTCTACCTCAAACTTGTAGAGGTTCTTCACTCGAACCCCTATCCTCTTCAACTATCATGTGGCTATGTGATGAAGGAATGTCTTTCCCTTGCTAAATATCACATCATAGCCTCTATCCTCCAACATGGAAACATATACCAAGTTCTTCTTCCAACCAGGAACACACATAACATCTCGCAAAGTAAGGGGAGACCCGAATCTCTCTGAAAGGTAACTATATCGATCTCGGTAGCACTATACCTCCCATCATCACCCATATCGATATGCATATGGAGATCCTTCTCCTCCAAGTTACTGAAGAGCTCTTTCTTACCGGTCATGTGGAAAGAAGCTCCACTCTCTAGGTATCACACATTACCCATCATCAATTACACCGTACAAGCGATGAGGGTAAAGTCCAGTTCGAATTGTGAAGCAAGAGCCTCACCTACCGCTCCTCTTGAGGGCTTCTTAACAACCTTCTTGAGTGGACACTTTGTGGGAAAATGTCTTAGTTCATGACAGTGAAAGCATTTGACTTTCGACATGTCCTTCTTCTTACCGCCCTGACAAGAATATGATTTGGAATGGGATGACATCCCCTTCCTTTTCTTTGCCTTACGATTTAAGGCAAAATTATCCTCATCATCATGCTTTGATGAGGATTCATCACTGGTGTTCCTTTGAATCTCGTCCTGTACTAAGGCAGACCACAACCACTCCCACTTTGGTAGCTTCTCCCTCCCATTAACAAAGTCCTGGTAACTATGACATCTCTTTGGAAGTCCTATAAGTGCCAGGCTCACTAGATCGTCTTCGATAATAATAATACCGACACTTCCAAGCTCATCCCGACAGTGGGTGAACTTGGTAAAGTACTTCGGAATTGAGTCACCCTTCTCCATCTTGATCTTTCTGAGTTTGTCCTTCAGTGCCAACTTCCTATGGTCACTACTATTTTGAAATAGGTTCATAAATGCCTTCCACATTGCAAATGGAGTTTCATTACCGTGGAGATTCGAGACAATGTGATCTCGAACTCCTTCTAGGATAATCCTTCTCATGTTTACCACACACTTTCTCCATTCAGCCAGATCTTTAGCATCCGATGTTGGAGGATTTGGAATATCATGATCTATGAATTCCTTTAGCCCATTGTCTTCCAGTACTTCCTCCATCCTGTCCTTCCAAGCTATGTAATTCAAGCTACTCTCCAGGGCATACTCAATTCTCAAACTGTAGAATGACATATCGTTGACTTTAAAGTATAAACTGCAAAGTCAATTTCACCTGCACAACGAACTCGAATTCTCCTCTTTTATACCGTCTTGAGCTTTAATACCATGTAGATTTTTACTTGTAGATTCAACAACTTATGTGATATGCTAAAACATAAGACAAGGATATATTCTACTCTTCAACGAAAACAAAAAATGATCGATGAAAACACTAAGCAGAAAAGGAAGAATTTCAATCAGACATAACACAATATTTTTCTAGGGAAAGAAACTGCTCAAAACCCTAACTAGAAGATCTCAGAAGAAAATACAATGTTTGTTCAACCTGAACGATTCCTGCACAAGTACAATCTATCTCTCTGCTTCACAAACTAGCTCAAGCCAACACTTAGCCATTTTTGCTACCTTCCAAGCTCCTACTTCCTTGCAAAATTCCAGAGATAATTAGCCCATGTTTAATTGGGAAATTTCTCCACCCATGACTATGCAATCCATCCATAGGCCCTCAACTGATTGCATTCACCATTTGTACAACTCATAAAATTATACAACTGATAGTACACCATCCCTGAACTCTAATCTCAACTGAGTCTTCCTCGAACTGACATGCATGAGTTATTTATGAGTGAATATTCAGTTAATTGGTGTGGCAGTGAAGATGCACTGGTGCCCGTCCCCACTACTAGACCTCCTACTAGTTCCTCTAACAGTTAGAACTAGTTTAACTCGCTATAACTCAGTTAGAGTGAGTTAATTATTACAACTCAAAAGAACTCAACCCGGGCCCCTAAAATTTAGGGATCACTCTACATGAATCTAGATAGACTTCCAACTCGAATTTCCTAAGCCAACTAAGTCAAATTAACTTAGTTAACTATTACGAGTTGCTATGAGAAGGGAATTTCGATTTAATTCCTAATTTAATTTAAGGACAAAGTTAAATTAGATTTTCTTGTTGTTATTTTTAACACTTTTTGACTTTTTCCTTCACCCAGGCTATGATATCTCTTTTCAGAGTGTTAAGTTTCTTCACAAGATGCTGTCCATTCGATCTGTCCTTGTCCTCCATGCATTGACACTAACGAGTTCATACTAGCTCTTTGAAAGTTTCATCTTTTAACTAGAAAAAGTTAAATTTGAAAGAGGCCTTAGGTTTGCGGAATCCACCCTTCATTTCCAAATAATTTGGATGGTGATTAGAGAATCCCCCCACATTACAAAAATTGCTCCAGAAGGCCACTTTTGATAAAAATCTTGTCTAGATGTGGGGTGGCCACGACGTCGCCCACCCTCTTATTGTACCAAGTCAACGTCATTTTCGTCATATCAATGTCAATCAGATTATTCGTCTCCAAAAGGTTACCAAAGTAATCTAAAAGCAGATCAAGGTAGGAATGTGTTCCCCAAATCTCTGATCTACCCATAGAGAAGTTAAGGTCACCACCCAAGATTAGGTTGTCAACCCTCATAAGCTTAGAAACCATTAGATTGTCCTATAAATATTGTTTGTTTTGACAAGGCTTGTAAATGTTAATTATACACATAAAGAAACCCACTTCTTCAGCCAAGAAGTCCGCCCCCATAACACATTCATTGCCCCACATATTAAGGATTTTTGCAGACCTCTGATCAAAACCCAAAGCAAGACCACCCGACCTCCCTCCTACATCATTGGAAAAAAAATTCCAACCAGGCATGACAGTTGCCAATAAGTTTTCAACTTCATTAGTAGAGCCCATAGTTTCCTGAAACATAATGACATCTAGAAATTATGCTTGAATCAATTGTTTTATGGCTAGACGTTTAGAGGGACTAGCCAACCCTCTGCAATTAAAATAGAGAAATTTCATTGAGGATCATAAATAGGGGTGTTCACAACTCTAAGAACCCCTTCCAGAGATCGTTGGCAACTGACAGCAATGTCTTGACAAGCTTGATGAATCGCCTTAGAAGTATGGGACTTTATACCTCTATGATTTTTCAAAAGCTTGGAGGGGAATGGGGAGGCTAGACCTCCAACAGGATCAAAGGATGTAATCTATCTAGACTTGGATCTAAGGTTATACCTAGGGATGGACTCCGAAGACAAGGATGGTTCCTCAGAGTCGGAAAGGGAAGGGATGAGAGACAAACAACAAATAGGTGCAAAGGCGATAGAGCATAGAACAGGGCCAGAGACAAGACTAACATGACCTATATTGTGATCTAACAAAGATCTAGAAGAAGAATGCATCTCCATATAACTAAAAGATTCACATAGACTTGAAATTGAAAAAGAAGAAGAAGAAGAAGTACCCGACAGAGAATATGCCCCACGATCCAACACCGTGGCTGAGGAGTCCTTCCTAGCAAAGACTTCCCTCTGAGGTCGCGATTCCACCTCCATATTGTAGTCCTCTAGACCTGCTGCCTATAATTCTCCCAAAGCCTTTACAAAACCCCCCATCTGACCAACAACTTCAACATATGCACCCCCGTTCAAACCTTTCCTTCCCTTCTTACCCGAATAGGGGATTTCACAACTCTTCATTATGTGACCCACTTCATGGCATCTCCGACAATGACATGAAACCCCCTGATAGTCAAGGATTTGCCTATGGACAATCCCTCAATAATGAATATTCAAGTTCACCAAAAATCCCTCCCTTGTGTCCAAACTGACCAAGATTCGGGCGTAAGACATATTGCCAGACTCTTCAAAGGATTTATCACATTCCAGATAAGAACTAAGCTTTTCTCCAATGAGTCAGAAAATATTCTCAAAACAAAATTGCTTCAACAATCTGGGCAACCGAACCCACACTAGGCCTACACGTAGCTACTCCCTTTCTGTATCAAAGAGAGGCGACCACCTCTTTAATAGAATGGGAGTGTCACCTATACTCTAGATTTTTGGCAACATCCATGATGTGTCTGCTTCCTCCTTGAACCTGAGTGCAAACCAACCTCTAGACAAAGTGCTCACATTTGGGATTGTGGTTAAATCCTTACCCCAATTTTCGAAGACCCAAGCTTTCCACCTTACCGCCGAATAGTTTTGGTCCCTGACTCTCCCTACCACCACCTGACCCGATGTATCCATACTTACATAAAACTTCACTCCAATGCCAAGAACCATGTTTTCATCAACCTCTTTTGTCTTTGCACAATTTGTCTTCTTTATGTTTTTTTTGGGTTTTTAAAAACCCCTCCAAATCTCCATTGCAGCTTGGTGCGAGAGGTTTAGTTCTAGTGCAGTTGACCCCAAAACCTCTAGCTTGAATTTAGTTTTGCCGAGAATGGGAGCCAGACAAAACCCTGTGCCAAATACTAATACCTCCTCAAAAGGTGAAGTCGAGACCCCAGTCGCACCAAATTGTGTACCCTCCACAAACCTAGAATAAAATATCCCAAGGCCTGAATTTACAGGACACACTGGGCTTGAACCTTAAACCTACTTACTTAGTCCTTTAATCCCTTCACTTCCTCCTCTCAATAGCCCTTGAAGAGCCAATCTTACCACCTCCTTCGATGAAAAACCCTCATAACCGCTCAAATTAACATAGGAATCCACAAACTACAATTCTTTTAAAGAAACCCAAGTAAAATCCAACTGGTGATTTGCCGAAGTTACCACTTGCTGAGATCGAAAATTTAAAAATTTCTACCCACTCATTGTTAACTAGAAAGGACCCAAACTGAACACCAACTGTAAAAGTCCGTGAGAGGTTAAGGCTCCACAAAATTACCTCTATTGACAGAAGGGATGAATAAATCCCAAAGTTTGGGGAACCAGATGTCAAATTTTTCTCCATTCTAGAGTGTTGAGCTGGCTACTCTGTCCAGATAGATACAAATTCGAATGGGTTTGAAGAATAATCAATTGCCTCTTCTTCCATGCATAAAACCCGTCACCAATGATTCCAAATGGTCTTCGTTCCACAGAAAGGTAAAAGCCTTTTCCACCGTCCAATCATAATCCTGTGGTAGTCCCAATGAGTAAACTTCCCCTAACAAACAAAGGCATACAATAAAACCAACGCCCCCCTCAATTTTAGATCAAAGACAAGAGATTACAATTGTTAGAACTTCAAAGCACATTCATATGATTTTCTATTATCCTAACACCACCCGCCTACCAACACCTTCAAACATAATACCACTTTGAAACTCATATGACCATAATCCTCCCACACACCAGATCGTCGTTTTCTTTTATCCCCAACCATGAAGACTGCAGCAAACCCTAGTCACACGTATGCGAAACCTTATTGCAGACTTCATCTCAAGAGTGAAATAAAAAATATAATTCCCCATACATATATAATATTTTTGCTTTTACATTTAATTAAAAAATGATATAAAATTAAATTAAAACCAACCTAGATCCATCTTAACTCCGAATTGACCAAGCACCAAGAGGGATATCTCTCCCTTGAGGTGCAAACCTCTTTTAGAGTGAAAAGAGATTTGATCCCTCTCGACGCTTGGTAGATCTGAAGTTAAGATGGATCTAGGTTGGTTTAATTATTAACCTTAAAATAGGCCACATTAGAGAAGAATACCATGGGAAAAACCATGGGTTCGAGTACAGAGGGCTCAAGAATTTTCTGTTTTTTTTACTAAGTTAAAATATTAAACATTACAACATCTCTATCATACTCGTTTTGAGAGTGCCCCTCCGTGCAATAAAATATTCATAAAATATATATTTTGATTGTGAAATGAATTATGGTTTTTGGGCATGTGGTATTGATAAGCCATGTATTGGCCCAGTAACAAAGCTTATTTACAAGTTAATAGCATCCCTTTTAAAGTGAGGGTGAATATCCATAGTTAAGAATCTTGTTATATTGTAAGTTTATAGTAAGCATTAAGTTTTTATGTGCTTATTAATTAAATTTAAATATGGTTACATAATCATTATTTTAATTTATGTGTTAAAATAGATCTTAATTTATAGCTAGTATTTTATGTGATATATATTTTAATGTGATATGTATATCATGATTTTATTTTATCTAAAAAATCTTGGTAGTTTTATTAGTAAAAACTAAATTACATAAAATGTTTACATACATATTTTCTTACATTACATATTACGCTTACACATTTCCCCTATACTTAGTTGTAGACCGCCACTCAGTGCAATAAATTTCAATTTTTAGTTCATGATTATCATTAAGAATATTCTAGAATATTGTGTGGAGGTTAAATCATTGTCATACACCTTTTTTTTAAACTGAAATGAAAAGTTTAAATTAAAATCTGCGTTTGATCACGACAAATACCCTAGAGATAAGATAAATATGATCTTCATTTGGCTTGTTCTCCCTGGGGAGGAGAACAACTATATCAAAATTGCTACTGAGAAAGTCTAGAAGAGCATTATAACAACATGAATATACCCTATAGAAACGTCTTAACAGGTAGCAAGTTTTACAGTAAGAGACCATTAGACAACAAGAGGAACATCCACATTTGGTGCCTGATTGAGATTAGGGAGAGGGCTACCAGTGAACTTGTTGTTGTCACTACAATGAGAGAGTTGACAATTATTGACTAGAAGCTAATCTTGAAGTTATGCAATTTTCTGTCTGAGGGCATCCAAATTTGTCATCCTGGAGAGAGAGACATTCTGTAGTTTAACTCTTTAATTTCTTCAAGCAACGTTGTGATAGTCTTCCATTGTTTTTGAAGCTTCAATTTGGTATCCATAATTTCCAGTTGCATATGATCTTGAACGTGCTTGCTGCAAATACATTAAGACTGAATTTCTATGCGTGGTCATGACAAATACTGTTATGAAACCAACTCAAGAAAGATAGAAAAGAGAGATCAACGCCTTAGAATTCAGCCTCTTCGAGGGGGCAACCTCCTTTACATTACATAAATGAACAATTCTTGGATGATTCAAATGACAAAACCTCCTTTCTATATATAGGAGTCTAAGGAGTCACAATATAACCCAGCCGACCTAACAATAATAATATGAAGCCACAATAGTAACATTAGTGGTCTTATATGGGGTACAATAGTAACAATATGGGCACTATGTGGGTACATCAATATAATAAGTGGGTTTTACTAATAACAATAAGGGTTACACTAGTAGTATAGGGGCCTAACATAGTTTGAGCTCTCGCTGTGATATTTTGTAATAGATTTTCAAAGTTCTCCCTCTCCCTATAAAAAGAGGGAAGAGATACTTAATAGTGGCTCTATAATTCTACACCTGTGGGATCCAAATTCTTTGATTCCACTTTTGGTTCTATTTGCCTGTTCATGAGGGACTTGAGCTATGTATTTCTAAATCTAATGGACTATTGAATTGAACTCATTTTGATTAATGAAACTCTTCGGTGGTTCCAATCATATCAATGCGCAGTATTTTTTTATCCTCTGTATATCACTTCATGTATGTTATTTCTCCCTATGAAATAGTGTAATGAAGTTGTCAGTTTCACTCTTATTCATGATTGTATGTTTGTTACTAAGTAGTTTGAATTACCTTTGTAGTTACATATTTACTTGTGTTATTTGATAGCCTATAGTACCTGTAATGTGCACTGATTTACTAATTGTTATTTGGTGATAAATGTATCCATGATGCATATAGTTTGGGACCTTAATTAGCGCTCCATTGTTTCTCCCATTCCACCTCTTCAGTCTTCCATACTTCTACTAGAACATTGTTTCATAGGATTTTGTCTTGTTTCCAACCCTATGCATCGAATTCCCTCCTCTCTTTCCTCCTCTTCATTTTACTACAAATTCAAGATTAAGTTGCCTATTGTTGTGTGTCATCCACCAAAACTAGACATTTCTCTTTGAGATTGGCTTGATTTACCCCCTATGCATTTAGATCCATGTATTGGCTTGAGCTCAGCTTGACGAAAGATTATTGAACCAAGCCCCCTTTATTATGTTTTCAAACTACGTGACAATTGGAGTGAAGTAGAAAGCCCTACTCATAATATCAAAAAGCACTTCTCTCTTTAAGATGTCCTAGACACTGGTCTACAATCAACCCAAAGGTTGTCTCTAGGAAGATTTTTATATCTCCTAAGCACTTGTGCTACAGGTGCTAGAAAAAGTGACAACAATAAGGTTCATCAATCATGAAGAAAGACAAGTAGTTCTAAACTAATGGAATTCATAGGATGATGACATGATGAAACAACAAGGAAGCAGGTCAATAGAATAAGGCTCCTTCATTCTAAGGAAGTTATTCTAGAAAGTCTGAGGAAAGATGGGGTATGTATGCTCATAGGTGATATAGTTACAGACATCATGAGTCAATGTTCTATCTTAAGAAGCATGATCAAAGAAAGGATCTCCTCCTAGGATGCATGAATGCATAGATCACATATTTACTAGATGAAACCAACATAATATGTCCTCATATGAAAAATGAGGTAATTGGATACAATTGAGGAACTCTAATTGGAATTTCCTAGGAATGAAATATGTGAAGAAATATAGGAAGAGATTGTGGAATGACAAACAATGGTAAAGGCAGTCAACATTTGAGATACCAAGAAGATTCGAATATGATATCTCCCAAAAAGATATGAAGACTTTGATAGAAGTCTGGAAAAGATAGAGATCCTTGATAACATATATCTTTAGTAGTTGTGTCAACATGTACGTTGGATCATGATGCCTACAAGAAGACGTCATGGTGAAAAACCTTCACAAACGTAATTATGATTTAAGTGTTCATTACTTATTTATAGTACTTGGATGGGCTTATGCAGGACTACCAAAGGGAAGAACTATGGATATATTCCAACAAGGAAGAAAGACCCTTCCAAAGAAGAAAGCATGATGAAGGTAGCATAACATGAAGCAATGCCAGATGTAGATTGATAGCTCACTTTCTGATGAGAGGGATGATGAAATGACTAACTCATGGATGAAAATGATGGATGATCTGTCCCTATGAAGAAGTCCCCAAAAGAAAAAGACTCCTTGACAAAGAAAATACATGACATTGAAGGAAGGAGTTCTTCTAGTAGTTGGTCGTTCCATCATCTCCACCTGAGGAGCTGTTGTAAGTCCCTAATTAAGAGGGATTCTGGAAACAAGTTTCTTACTTGGAATAAATTTGGAAATTCCTAAGCCAAGAGGGAACTTAGGTACATTCATTCTATAGGAATGAGTAAATTTTTCCTCTTTAATTGAGAGGGAGAGATAAACACATTATTCTTGTCTTCGCTTGGGAAGACAAAATAAAGGATTGGGTAATCATTTGGAATATGATACTCTTTGTGGATGAGATAATGAAACCAAAATAAGAAGATTCATGGAGGACCTATATTCTTTAAGGGTTGGGGAGCCCAAGATAAGAATGATCCTCATGGAGCACACCCTAAGAACCCGGGTGGGTTATGTTCTGAGATAGACAATGATGAGGGTGCCTATAAATCATTGGTATCACCAACATTAAGCTCAGATCTTGTGGAGAGATAGAGTTGTTATTCAAGGCTTTTCTATATAACAATGTTGGTTAATATGATACTAGACAAATGGGTTACCAATCTGATTCTTCTTATGAGAAGTTCTTCAGATTGAGAATGACCATGTACCATTATGAATACCCCCACAATTAAGATGGATTGTTGTAAAGTATAACTAGGTTCAGTCTTCATAATGACATGTAATTGTGATTTTATGTAAGAGATGTAAAGAATAAAAACAAAATTATTGTAATGCTTGCATCATCAGTTTCATGAGTAAAATATTTTATTATAGTATAGGCTCCCATTGAGATCCCTTGGGAATTTTGTCATCTAGTCATAAAAGTATAAAGAATCATTTTCATGTAATGAATACATGTTACACATTGTCTATGTAAAGTAATCCTCCAAGACCTTGTCACTAGCCCTCATCAAGTCGACGTACAACGAAGGGATAAATCTAGAAGATGTTTTCGGCCCTCCTTCAAGTGATCATGTCCCCCTAAAGGACTTCAAAGTAAGAAAGATCGATCAAGCAATTCTAAAAGGAAGTGTGAAAAACATACGAGAGAAAGCATCTATCTCAGCAAAGCAAAAATAAGGAGAGCGAAGTTAGTATGTTTACTGTTTTGGGTAATATATCCTCCCACCTGCAAAGGAAGAAGATACGAAGGTGCCAAAATAAGGTCAAAGTCTTGCATCTACATCAAGGTGATATTATTTGGGTAGAAGGCCTCGCTAGAAGGAGTCAAGTAGAAGTGCAATAGGCCTCTCTCTTGAGACTGATATTCTCAAGGAAGCCGAGAAGAGGAAGACTAAGATTCTCAAGGAAGCCGAGAAGAGGAAGACTGAGATTCTCAAGGAAGCCGAGAAGAGGAAGACTGAGATTCTCAAGGAAGCCGAGAAGAGGAAGAAGAAGTAGTGTCAGAAAAGAGGCTAGTGACTTGGTCTTGGGAGGACTCTAGTGTCAAGGGTCATTGTCATGGTCTTGGTGTTTATCAATTGAAGATCTATAAGAAGAATTTCGTTTGTGTTTTCCTCTCAAAGAGTGAGAGGTTTTGGCCCTGGCTAACAAGCCTATATACTGTCTCTTGTCTCTCTATTTTTTCATGATATGGTAATTGTCTTAATGAGAAGAACATAATAATAATTACAAGAAATAGAAGATCATAATCAAGAAGCAAAAGTGTTAAAATTGGAAACTAGGGCCAAACTCCATGTGGGTCATATTATTTATGGCAGCTGATATTTTTCTTGGATCCCTCTCATTGAGAGGTGTAGGATTGATCTAAAGATCATCCGATTTCGATAAGTATTCATGGAGTTATGAATTTATTTGTGTTATAAGACAATTCGTCAAGGTCGGCTAACAACTAAATAACACCCACATGTGCTCAATGTTTTAGTATAAAAGGAGATGGCTTGAGAGTCATTTCACACACACTCCTCTCTTGATTTATCTCCACTCACTTTGGGTTTTTAGTGGAAGAGAAATCTAGGAGAGGAAGCCCTAGATGTTGGAGGAAAGGAGGTTGCCCTAGCCGTAGTAAAGAAGACAAGCCAACGAAGCTATGGAAGGGATGACCTAAAGGAGCCCTTACCTTTGTCATGAAATAAGTTTAACGCAACTATGGAGGAGGCGTTAACAAGCCCTAGCCGCAGTCCTAGAGGGGAGATCTAACCCTAGACACAGTGAAAGAAAGAGCCCTGGTTGTAGACACCTATACATTGCCCTAATGAAATCAAACCGTAGTCAGGGAAGAGATTTATTCATTCTCCCAAGGGTGATCCTAAGTTGTCTATAGGATGCCCTAATCGCAATCAAACAGAAGGTCTCAGCCACAACATTCATGGGTCTTTTGGAGGGCCGAATTGTTATAAGGGAGGCCAAGGTAGGGTAGATTGTTTTAGGGTTGCGTAGAGGTGTCTTGGGTGCAAGAAAGGGCATTGTATGACGCTATATGGAGAGGCCTAAACACAGGTCTTATGTTGTTGTTCTAAAGATCCCTAGCCACAGTCAATAAGTATCTAGTCTCACCCTAACTACTAGTCATGGAGTTGGCCGCAGTCCTTATGGGGTTGATTGTGGGATAACATGGAGGATACAATAGTGTGCTCTAACAAACAGAGTTGGAGCAGCATAACAATGGGTAGGACTGTTGATGGCCTCACCTAAAGGCTGACCACCAATGCAGCAAATAGAAAATCATCTAAACAACATGGTGATGTAGTTTAGGAATGTACAACAATGTTAGAATGATGGGACAAGAACAATATAATTGGGACAACAGCTATGGCATGGAACAATTGGGACAAAAACTGTGATAGGACAACAAAAAATACAATCGAGACAATAACTATGGCATGGCACAATTGGGACAACAGTTGTGATGGGACAAAAACAATAGCAAATTGGGATGGGTGTAGCATAGTGATGATGGGTGTATCATGGTGCAGCACAGTGAGGTGGAGCATGATGACGAGGTGCAACATAATGCATGGTGATGGAGTCACCTGGGAGAATCGATTGAAGAAACATGTCTTCACTGAGTTTAGCTGCCTCATGTATCATCTACTTAGAGATGATCTATGCTCTTACTTAGATAATTCAAAGTGTTGAATTATGTTGTACATGTACTCTCTCTCTCTCTCTCTCTCTCTCTCTCTTTTGAACTAGTGAAGAACATATAAGAAGAATTGATCAAGGATTTCCCCACATTGGTGTTTGTCCCTGGCTAGCACCACATCTTATGTCCTCTTGTCTTGGCTTGTCTTCTGCAATCTATGTATATGTTCCTATCTGCAATTTATTTAATGCTGAGGTGATTGCTAATCTGGAAAATATATTGAGCTAACTGTGAAAATTGAAATAAATTGCTCTAAGCATAGAACATATCTAAATTTAACATGGTATCAGAGTTGAGGTGAAGACAAATCTCAAGCAAGAGTGAAAGAGCAATCGCCGAAGATAGTTGGGAAAGGACAAAAGGATTAATGGATTTCTCATCCCTCTTCTAATTCACCAAGGGTGAAGTTGATGTAGAGAATATTATCAAAATGACACAGTGGAAGTTTTGATGGCCTACCTAAAGATCACTTCAATGGGAAATCTGGATCTAAGGGTGGAAGGAAAGGAAAATGCCTTGGTTGTAATAAGTCTAACCATGATGCGAAGGAGTGTCTGAATGGTAGGGACACATCACTTGATGATGATAACAATCATTCCAGGGACATCTTCAATGATCGGAGGAATGACAGTTAATGCAAGTCATCAAGGAAACGACTGACTCTTTAAAGAAAGAAAGGAACCCTAGGTATGAAGAATCAAATGTTCTCTTTGGTAAGATAAAGCAGCATTATCTTATATTGGCCCTCTTCCCCAGACTCTTTGGGAATCTGGCTTATTAATTGTAGTGCTTCAAGGAACTTCATCGGATAGAAGGGTGCTCTCTCTAATTTGGTAGAGATGGAAACAATCGTGGGATTATACTTGGAGTCGATGCCACCTATCCTGGAAAGGGTGTAGGGAATGTTACCACTCAATTGAATGAGGGTAACTCGATTCATTTACAAGAATCTCTTTATGTACCTGATCGCAAGAAGAACCTAGTGTCCATTTTGGTAATGGAAGTCAAAGGTTTCAGGGTGGCATTCATTGATGGAAAGGTACGTGTTTGAAAATATAATTTTCAAATATGCTTTTACTCATGGGTTTAGGGTTGGAAATTTGTATCAAGTTGTAGGAAGTCCATTGGGGACCATGTCAGTTAACACATCTCATCTATAACACCGAAGTTCTACTTTATAGGACCCTACCCGATGTGAGTCAGATGGTGACAGGGATGCCTGAATTCAAAAGGAGCATGAAGGTACATGTTTGAGATGTATCAAAGGAAAATCTTACAAGGGGACCATTCCCCTCATGTAGTAGGTCCACACGTTTGGAACAACCCGAGGGGTTTGAGATTCATGATCGAGAATTTCATGTATGCAGGTGGAAGAAAGCCCTCTATGGCTTGAAGCAAAACACCTCGAGCTTAATATGAGAGGATTGATAGCTATCTGATGAAGCTGAGATTCACGAGGAGTGAAGCCGATCCAAACCATTGCTTGAAGGTTTTGGATGATAGACCTCTCATACCAGCACCTTATGAGGATGACCTCTTTCTGATAGGTGCATACCCTCTTATTTGAAAAAGTAAGAGGGAGTTGGATTCCGGATTTAGAATGATGAACTGCAAGCCTGTGACTACCTCGATGGATCTTAACTTTCAGAAGTTATGTGGTAGGGATGCCAAACCTATTTTGGGAAATGCCTCTAAGTTTCACAAACTCATACTAGCATTGATGTTCTTGGTGAACTCCCGTCCGGATATATGTTTTGGAGTTAGCATGTTGGGCTCATATTTGGTTAAGCCTCACTAGATTAATGCCAAGAATCACTTGAGATATCTTCATGGCAGAATCTCTCATGAATTGAGATACACTATCGGAGATATGAAATTGCATGATTATTCTGATGATGATTAGGTAGGCAGTGCAGAGGATCGCAAGAGCACTTCTGAGTGCTGGTTCTCTTTGGTTTCTGCTTCGATATCCTGGATGAGCAGGAAGCAGAAGTCGGTTGATATAAGCACCATTGAGACCGAATACATAGCTACAAGTATGATCTCGTGTGAATTTGCCTGGTTGTGGAAGCTCTTCAGTGAGTTGTTTATACACATGATGGATACCACCGTGATCTCCTGTGTCAACCAGAGGGGGATCCGATTGTTGAGAAATCTTGTATTCTATGATTGCTCCAGCATGTATACATCAGATACTACCTTATATGGGATATGGTACATCGATGAGCGAGAAGGCTCCATCACATTGAGGCTGATGTACAGGTCGCAGACATTCTGTCGAAGCTTCGAGGAAAGGTCAAATTTGTGACTTTCCTGACCGACTTGGAGTCGTTGAGAGACCCTCTTATGAGGGTCCTGCATGATGCATGCATTGAGATATGGGAGATCCGGGGGGCTTGGGGTACTTCTTGGAGCAATAAGCGACCATAGGGTGACTCACCCTCCCCTAATGGTGTACTCTGTACAGGGTGAATGGTTCAACCTTCCCTTGTGATACCTCGTGGTGACTTATGGATAGGATGAGTGGTTCTCCTATCGAAGCACCCTACTCATGTAGTCTGGGACTCATGGAAAGTACCTCTCATCTGTCTAATGAGTAGGGAAATGAGGTTAGGGACCATAGTAGTACTATCGATGGACGCATCATTGTATCTACTGTACTCCCTATGCTTTTGATATTGATCTGGGATCAATTGGAATTGAATTTGGGTCATTAAGAGTGACATAACTCACTCTCTTGGAATTGATCCGGGGTCGGTAAGAGTGGTATGACACACTCTCTTCATATGGAACTGACTTCGTGTCAGTAGAGAATGGTATGAGACATTCTTGAGCAATTCTTCTTCTTCATGGCTCAACAGAGTAGAGCACAACAGAGCAGTGAAGGGCACCAATGGCAGAGATAGTACAATTTGGCAGATGGATCAGCGGATGGAGTTCTCCCTAGTTGAGAGGGAGTGTTAAAATTTGCAACTAGGGTCAAAGTCCATGCGGGTAATCTTATTTATGGCAAATGATATTTTTCTTGGATCCCTCTCATCGAGAGGTGTAGGATTGATCTAAAGATCATCTTATTCCAATAAGTATTCATGGAGTTATGAATTTATTTGTGTTATAAGACAATTCGTCAAGGTCGTCCAACAACTAAATAACACCCACATGTGCTAAATGTTTTAGTAAAAGGAGATGACTTGAGAGTCATTTCACACACACTCCTCTCTTGATTTCTCTCCACTTGCTTTGGGTTTTTAGTGGAAGAGAAATCTAGGAGAGGAAGCCCTGGACGTTGGAGGAAAGGAGGCTACCCTAGCCACAACAAAGAAGACAGGCCAACGAAGCTCTGGAAGGGATGACCTAAAGAAGCCCTTACCTTTGTCATGGAAGAATTTTAATGCAGCTATGGAGGAGGCCTTAACAAGCCCTAGCCGCAGTCCTAGAGGGGAGATCTAACCCTAGATGCAGTGAAAGAAATAACCCTAATTGCAGACACCTATACGCCGCCCTAATGAAATCAAACCGTAGTCAGGGAAGAGATTTATACACTGTCCCAAGGGTGATCCTAAGTTGTCTATAGGATGCCCTAACCATAGTCAAACAGATGGTCTTAGTCGCAACAATCATGGGTCTTTTGGAGGGACTAATTGTTGTAAGGGAGGCCAAGGTAGGGAAGATTTTTAGGGCTACGTAGAGGTGTCTTGGGTGCAAGAAAGGGCAGTGTATGATGCTATATGGAGAGGCCTAAATATAGGTCCTATGCTATTGTTCTAAAGATCCCTAGCAGCATTCAATAAGTATCTAGTCTCACCCTAACTACTGGTCATGAAGCTGGTTGTAGTCCTTATGGGGTTGACTATGGGATAACATGGAGGATACAACAATGTGCTCTAACAAATAGAGTTGGAGCAGCATGCTAATAGGTAGGACTGTTGATGGCCTCACCTAAAGGCTGCCCACCAATGCAACAAATAGAAAATCATCTAAACAACATGGTGATGCAATTTAGGAATGTATAGCAATGTTACAATGATGGGACAACATCAATACAATTAGGACAACAACTATGGCATGGCACAATTGGGACGATAAATGTGATAGGACAACAACAATACAATTGGGACATCAGTTATGGCATGGTACAATTGGGACAACAGTTGTGATAGGACAATAGTAATACAATTGGGATAGTAGTTATGGCATGACATAATTAGGACAACATCTATGATGGGACAACAACAATAGAAAATTGGGATAGTAGTATGGTAAGCAAGGTACAACAAGCAGATCGTGGCAAGCAGTGAGTGCAGCAAGATGATAAGGTACAACAAGATGTTGGAGTATAGGAAGGTGCAGCACTATGGTAATGAGGTCCAACATAGTGATGATGGGTGCAGCATGGTGCAGCACAGTGAGGTGGAGAGTGATGACGTAGTGCAACACAATGCATGGTGATGGAGTCACCTGGGAGAATTAGTTGAAGCAACATGTCTTCAACTGAGTTCAGCTACCTCATGTATCATCTACTTAGAGATGATTTATGCTCTTAGTTAGATAAGTCAAAGTGTTGACTTTTGTTGTATATGTACTATCTCTCTCTCTCTCTCTCTCTCTCTCTCTCTCTGTTGAACTATTGAAGAACATATAAGAAGAATTGATCAAGGGTTTCCCCACATTGGGGTTTGTCCCTGGCTAGCGCCACATCTTGTGTCCTCATGTCTTGGCTTGTCTTCTGTGATCTATGTTTATGTTCTATCTACAATTTACTTTAATGTTGATGTGATTGCTAATCTGGAAAAATATATTGAGCTAACTGTGAAAATTGAAATAAATTGCTCTAAGCATATAACATACCTAAATTTAACAAAAATTCTATCACAAGCAAGTATCATAAGTAGAGAAATCACCTAACCATTGATGCCCTATATTTCTCAACAATACAAACACTCCATTTGATATAGTGAACAACCATTATCTAAAGGAAACATGCTCATGGAAGGACATGTGTCATACCAACACTCCATTTGATATAGTTAACAACCATTATTTTAAGGCAACATGCTCATGGAAGGGCATGTGGCAGCCTTGTGTGGTTAAAGCATGGTTTGAGGACTGTAGTTAGCCTAATTGAGGAGCACTCAAAGGAATTCTCTCTCTCTCTCTCTCGCTATAGATATATATATATATATTATTTACAAAAGGTCATGCTCGAAGGGAGTTCTCATACTAGAAGGTCCTAGAACAATTCATTCTCAAAAGGAGAGCATCATCAAGATATTGTTCATACTAAGAGGCTACTTCATGTGCACACTAACTTCCTTTCCTTTCATATTCTTGCCACATGTTTTTCACACTGTTCTCACTCAAAATCCCATGCATCAATTATGTTGAGTAGGCATATAGATGCTCCTACAACATTATTTTCCACAACCAATAGATGCCATAGGTGACCTTTGCCTTGTTAATAAAAAGTTTCACAATTCTTACTTCATTTTTGAGCATCTAAATAGTTCTATTGGAATCCCTCCTACATTCACTTAGATGTCTCTTAACTGACTTGCAGTCACCTCCCCACTACTTTCATGATAGGGAATCACATATGGTCTTCACCTATTTTAAACTTGGCCAAATATAGCTCAGTCTTCTTTAATCTTTGATCCCCATTACAAGAATCCATTGGAGCTTAAAACCACCACCTCACTACTCACATTTTTTACTCGTTTTTAATAATATATTCTCTAACACCACTTCTTCTTCAATAAGGAGTCACCATTTTTTTTTTATTACATGCTATGATCCATGTAGAATGCAAGAACCTCAAATGTTATGATCTCTTTTCCAATCAAGACTTGCTCGTTATCATATAACTTGCATCATTATTATATCCAAAGATGAAAGTAATGAATGAAAACAAACAATTAAAAGATCAACAACATAAACCTAGATAAGACCTGTGTTTTTCAATTACATATGGTGCTTCTTGATTATTACAAAATCATATGGTACCTAATTTTGGTTGAAATAATTATACATATTGTCTTTTTCACTGACTTATTTTTTCAAGTTTAAGAACCAATCAATACACTTCTTTATACATTCATTCTCATCTTTATTGGTGTCACCAACTAGATTAAATTCTTTCCGCTAAACATTAACAATTACCAAATAAAATTTACCTTTTATGAATATTAAACTTTTAAAAATAAATCTACCTAAAATTAAAAAAAACACCAAATATATAAACAATTCATAAGATCAGTAAAATATTATTAAAATTTATTTTCTAATATCTGAAATATAATACATCTTCAATTTATATAAAATTTATTTATAAATAATAATTCACTATAAAATAAATTTTTCTTACTAACCACTTTAAAATAAGTTCTCTTAATAACCAACATCCCAAAAATGCATAGCCATATTTTTTTTTATAATATGAGATACAACCAATGAAACTTGCGGAAGACAATATCCATATGTGTTTCTCCTTGTGAATTTGCCACTGGTCTAGAAAAAAATTCATGTTCCGGTAATTCCGATAAAACTGACTTTTCTCATCAAGAAATTGGTTAAATTTAGTATTTCTTGATATATATTCACCCACATTCTTGCTGCGATGATTGTCTCAACATTGTTGTCGGTGGTCCAGCAGTGGGAAAGCATTTAAGAACTTACATTCCACTAAAAACCTTAAAGGCATCGTATATTCCAAGTTGAGTTCTGGTTAGTGTGCCTACCATTTTGGGTTATTGTGCCCACCATCAGAATTCGTAATAGCAAACCTCTTGTCAGCAATGCAACCATATTCAATTTCTTGATTGCTTATAATTAATTTACATATCACTATTGGATCTCAATTCAACATCTATATATAGATTATTATTGGATTTCAATTCAAGGCAGAAAGAAAAATGAATGCCATTTACAAGATCACTATTGAATCTCAATTTAACATCTAATTACAGATCATTACAGCACAGAAAGAAAATGAATGCATTTTTATATGATAAAAATCAAATTAGATTTATTGGTATTTTAGGAGATATGGAAAGTTATCTTGGGGTTGTTTGTTTTATTGGTCTTTTAGAAAATATGAAAACTTATCTTGGGATTGTATGTTCTAAGTTACATTCTACTGAGTTAAATTTTGGTAAGTGGTCTTTGCTACATCATAAGTTTTTATTGATTGGGCGGAGAGACCCATTCTACAACTCAATATGAGGGGATAGTAATAAAAATAAAATTAATTAATATCAGCCCAAAACAAAAATGAAAAATAACTATATAGATAAAACAACTACAATACAATTCAACCCTGAGCCCAAGAGCTTTCGATTCAACCTTGTGACTTCCCATTGGCGAGACACTTGATTTGACCAATTGAGCTAACTCTTGGGGCTAGAAGAATCCAAATCTTACTCCAAAATCTTTCAATATTTCTTTTAATTAAAAATTTGTAAAATGAATCTTTAAAATAAAAAAGTAAAAGGCATATTAAATCTAATATTAATAATATTAATACTAAATCTAATAATAATAGTAATATATTATGATATTAATATTATTAGATTTCATAACTTTAGATTGTATCTGGAAAGATTTGATCTCTTTGGAGATGATAGATCCGAAGTTATATGGATCTAGACTAGTATATCTAATTTACAGATTGTTGAATATATTATGTAATTATATAATTATAGTAACAACCTATAGATATATCTCACTTAATGTAAATCACTCTAATAAATCACTCATTCCTATAATTTTTATATAAACATATATCCATGAAAGTTCCAATGATTCAAACTTTATTATTAAATTTAAATAAACTTAAATCCCACACACTTGTACCATTGAAATTGTTGAGAACGGCAACTAAGTTATCTGCAGAATGCTAGACCATAACACATGATATCGTCAGCTACAAAGCTTACTCCTAACTGCCAATCCTTTGGACAATCCTCTCTTGGAAGAACAAATTTATATATATTCTCCACAACACTCTCATAACATGCAAACTTCACCATTGTATCAACAAATATAATAATGATCCACCATATAAAGTTTTCTTAAGCCATTAATCTCTATATAGCAGGAATTAGAGTTGCAAGTGAACTTACATGGAATCTGGCATCCAAAACGAGGCAAAAGGGCCCTTTTACAAGCTGTAAATTAAACAAACAATTACTCACTTTCTGAGTGAGACTAAATATTAATATTCTAGATCATTTTAGATTTATTTTAATCTAAAATATATGACGATGCAAAGAGATCAAATCCTTTTGTATAAATTAACTTTTTGGAGAGTGCAAAGTTGTTAAGGTGCAAAGAGAAAACATAGACACGATTCTCCATTTTTCAAAAAATTTAAAGCTTCCTCTTCACACCATAACGATTTATAAGCCAATCCATATAAACCACATTACCCATTAAATCCTTCTAAGAACTTATTTCAGCAAGAACTTATTGAAACCCTACCAGTGGCCCGAACCCTTCCTGTTGCTTCTTCTATTTCTGCTATGAACATTAATGTACTCCAGATTACTCCTGAAGATTCCCAGCCTCTTGGATGTCTCGTGCAAGCTATGGTAAAGCTTGCCATATCTGCTCTGCAATGATTCAAATAGTTTTAAAATTTTGTCTTTAGAAAGGAGGTCCTCCGCCTCGAATCCCACAGTTGAAAATGAATAACATGCACCCACTGCCCAAGAAGATGCCAAGAGGAGGAACACCACAGTGCACAAATAACAACTATAGCCCCTGATAAATTATGTGTGTCCAATGAAGAATACATGATGAATTAGAGGGAATTAAGCATATGGGCACAACGAGGGAAGTGAAATTAGCATGTGTTTCCATGAACTGAAACGGACTTGGGATATGTTACAAGTTGGCACAATCAGCGATCATAACTACCAGTCTCAGCGCTAACATTCTGAGGACAGTGGGAGATCAGGGTTGACGATGGAAGAAGGAATGTGATTCATAGGTGTACTTGTTTTATTAAAGATACGACAGTAATACAACCAGTGTGCTTCCTGCCACAGATGAAATATATATGAAAAATACACGCTGTTTGCCTCTTTCTTGCCGCACATAAAATGGCTCCGCAGCTTCTGAACATCACCATATAATCAGGCGGAATAGCAGAACCCAATATCGTAACTTATTGGTATTTTTGTCCCACATTGTTAAACACACAATGTTTTAGACCTTCATAAACCCGATTTCAACGCATTAAACTGATTTGATCGCTGATTGCTGACACTTGGCACGCTGTGAGTAGCCCATATTTCGCCATTAGCTAGCCGCCACTTGGCATGCCATGAGTGGCTCAGATCTGGTGGCCATTCGAGAGATGCCATTTGCACGACCTAGACAACACATATCTAGCCATTAGCTGGATGCCACTTGGTACGCCGTGAGTGGCCTAAATCTGACCATTCGATGGCTGCCACTTGGTACGTTGTGGTTGGCCTAAAACTGGCCATTCGATGTCTGCCACTTGGCACGCCGTTAGTGGCCCAGATCTGACCATTCGAATTCAGTGTGCCAAGTGGCAGCCATCCAATGGCCAGATCTGCACCACTCATGGTGCGCCAAGTGGCAGCCATCCAATGGCCGGATTTGGGCCACTCACGGTGTGCCAAGTGGCAGACATCCAATGGCCGGATGTGGGCCACTCACGGTGCACCAAGTGGCAGCCATCCAATGGCCAGATCTGGACCATTCACGGTGCGCCAAGTGGCAGCGATCCAAGGGCCAGATCTGGATCATCCACGATGCTCCAAGTGACAGCGATCTAAGGGCCAGATCTGGGCCATCCACGATGCTCCAAGTGGCAGCCATCCAAAGCCCAAATCTGAGCCATCCACGGTACGCCAAGTGGCAGCCATCCAATGGCCAGATCTGGGCCACTAACGGCGTGCCAAGTGGCAGCCATCCAATGGCCAGATCTAGGCCATCCATGGTGCGCCAAGTGGCAGCCATCCAACAGCCATATCTGAGCCACTCATGGTGCGCTCTGTGGCAGCCATCCAATGGCCAGATCTGGGCCATCCACGGTATGCCAAGTGGCAGCCATCCAATGGCCGGATCTGGGCCACTCATGGTGCGCCAACTGGCAGACATCCAATGGCCGGATGTGGGCCACTCATGGTGCACCAAGTGGCAGCCATCCAATGGCCAGATCTGGACCATTCAAGGTGCGCCAAGTGGCAGCGATCCAAGGGCCAGATCTGGGTCATCCACGATGCTCCAAGTGGCAGCCATCCAAGGGCCAGATCTGGGCCATCCACGAAGCTCCAAGTGGCAGCCATCCAATGCCCAGATCTGGGCCATCCACGGTACGCCAAGTGGCAGCGATCCAATGGCCAGCTCTGGGCCATCCACGGTGCACCAAGTGGCAGCCATCCAATGGCCAGATCTAGGCCATCCATGGTGCGCCAAGTGGCAGCCATCCAACGGCCATATCTGAGCCACTCATGGTGCGTTCCGTGGCAGCCATCCAATGGCCATATCTGAGCCACTCATGGTGCGCTCCGTGGCAGCCATCCAATGGCCAGATCTCGGCCATCCACGGTATGCCAAGTGGCAGCCATCCAATGGTCGAATCTGGGCCACTCATGGTGCGCCAACTGGCCGCCATCCAATGGCCAAATCTGGGCCATCCACACTGCGCCAAGTGATAGCCATCCAATGGCCAGATCTGGGCCATCCACGCTGCGCCAAGTGGTAGCCATCCAATGGCCAGATCTGGGCCCATCCACGGTCCGCCAAGTGGCAGTCATCCAATCGCTAGATCTGGGCCACTCATGGTGTGCCTGATCCAGGTGGATATTGGTGGCCACCTGGACCCCCACCATTGTCTTTCTCAGCATTTTCAGTTTCCTTAATTGTAGCACAACTTACTATTTTTAGCAGTTTTTCGGGTCCTGAACTTCCGAGCCGTTTTGAGGCCCTAAACGACGTTTTTTGGGGAATCTGGGGGCAACATGGGTCCATGGAATGGACCGATGTTGCCTGTTCCAACAATGATAGTGCTCGAATAGATCTTTCTAATGTTCTAATGAGCTATTGTACGCGTCAACCGGAGATCATATGCTAAAGTTACGACCCCGGGAAGTTGATGTACCAACTTACCCCCAAACGGGGCCCACAGTTTGGCGTTTCATCTCCTAGGGTTAGGTTTTTGAATGTTAAGGGTTTTTCATTGTTTCTCAACAATAAATAGGCCTTCGAGCCTCATTGTAAGTCAGTTCAGAGGCATGTAGCCAACACATCTCTTCTCAGAGATAAGCTACCATCGCCCTAGCTAGTTTATTTCCATTTCTGATTGTAAGCATATTCAGTATTTTCCATTAATGAAATGAAGTATTATTTCCGCTGCATATTTGTGTATATGGTTATCTCTGTAATTTGTTGCGTTCCTGTTTAAATCCGGATCAACCCTTGACCCATGGTATGGTGACCTTATCACGTATCTCCAAACGTCCTCCTTTCGACCAGGCACTCCTAAAGATGCTCGACGAAGGATTCGTCACCAATCCCAACCATATCGGATCATTGGGGATACTTTGTATCGCCTCGGCGCCGACTCCGTTCTCCGCCGTTGCCTTACTCACGAAGAAGCTGAGAAAGTTCTCAATGACTACCACTCAGGTGCTTGTGGCGGTCACATGTCTGGCTATGCAACTGCTCAGAAAATTCTTCGTGCTGGCTACTTTTGGCCTTCTATCTTCAAAGATTTCATTCTTGCAGTCCGTTCCTGTCACGAGTGCCAAATTTTCCAACGGAAGATGCGGGCACCCGCTGCTCCTTTGCATCCCGTTGTTACCGTCGGCCCTTTTGCCAAGTGGGGCATTGATTATGTTACCTGTAACCCTCTCTCGGCCGGGGGGCATGGGTACATTATCGTCGTCGTGGATTATTTTACGAAATGGGCCGAGGCGATGCCTACACTCAATGAGGACGGTCACACAGCGGCGCAATTCTTGTTTAATCATGTTATCTCGCGATTCGGAGTCCCTCA
>APFE030540548.1:4378-20262 GCA_000404065.3 Pinus taeda | reverse complement strand
ATCAATTTATAGGCACCAACTTACAAGAGATATCAACCCCCTTTAATATTTTTTAGGCACAAAGCTATAGGAGACACCAATCCTCTTCATTTATTTTTAGGCACCAACATACAGGAGACACCAATCCCCATAGCTACAAATATTTATAGGAACCAACTTACTTCCTTGCCTATTCATAATGTTTGTTAGCTTTTTATGCTTTCACTAAGTGTACTTGTTGGTTATATCTTCACTAGCTTTGTTATCTGCTTCTACCTTCACCAAAACTACCACCTGCTTCTGCCTTCACCAATCTACTTCTCCCAAAACATGTTTCTTTTGGCTTCTTCCCAAGAATTAAATTGCACAACATGTCATTATCTGATTTTACAAATATGGTTCTAAAATTTCTACCACAAGTACTTGGAGCTATCTTCTCTGTCTCATCCAAATTTCAAAGTTTAAAACTTTTCATAAAGAAAGTTATAGCAAAAATGACAAGCTGACTTGTTTGAAGCATGTTTCATGAGCATTCAAGAACACTAAATTATTTAATTCATATCTATAATATTGTAGCAAAAAAGGGTATGAATTTTCTTTTATCATAGGTACCTTGAGATCTCTTCTCCGTCTCCTTCAAATTTTAGCTTCTAGAACATCATAGAATGAAAGATATAGTGAAAATACCAAATTGGCTTGTTTGAAGAAGATTTTAGGAGCGTCTAGGAAGCCTAAATTCCTTCGACAATGTCTCTGAAATTATAGAAAATCAAGGTCTATAACTTGAACCATAGGTTTCTATCTATATCCTCCAAGTTTCGTGGTATGACACATCCTAGAACAAAGTTATGGAAAAAATTCTTAGTGGGCATTTTGAAGAAGATTTCGAGGACATTCACGAGGTCTAATTTCCTTCAGCCATATCTATGAAATTATAACAAATCAAGGTATGATGTTTTAACCATAGGTACATGAATGTATTCTTTATATATCCCCCAAGTTCCATGATTTGAACCATCATAGGTAAAAATATATAGAGGAAATTCCAAGATGGCTCATTCAATCCATAAATCACATTTTTGCTTCCACCTTTATATTCCAAGTATCACCCCAAAAGTTACTCCTCAAATCCTACGATATCATATTTTTCTTCAATAAATTGATGTTAAAATGAATTCATATTCCCTTTATTTATAATTTTTGTATGATCACTTATTTGGCTGACTTGTAAAACTAATTGGGTCGGCCTCCTTGTACTTTAGATGGCCATCCTAACGAAATATTTCATATTTCCTCATTCTTATGGAATTAGAGGGATTGTCATATACCATTGGAATGGCCTCATAATAAAATTTCTGACCATATATCCTTTTACCCCTTTTAAGTTATATAATTGGACTAAAATTTCCTTCAAAGATAGGGTATCCAAATGGGGCCTAATTGTACTTTGGTTGAGTCATCTTGATAACATATTTCATATCTCATCATTCCTATAGAATTATAGGGAGTGATATATACCATTAGAAAGGTCTTAGAATACGGTTTCCAACCACATATCCTATGCTCTTATTTGAGCTATGTAGTTGGAGTAAAATTACTTTCGATGATAGGGTATCCAATTAGGGCATAAAAATTCCAAAAACATTAGTTCCATCAATATTTATTATATTTATATTGAACATAAGTAGGCTTCCCCTATTTTTGACATCAATGACACCAATATTTTAAAAAAATATTCCCCTCTATCATTGATTGCAATCCTTAGTCAATTATCCAATAATACTCTAGAACTCCCCTATATATAATTCTCCTTGTTCCTACAACTTATTCCCCTTTGACAGTAATGGCAAAGGGATTCTCTCCTCGAACTTGTGATTTTCCTTATCTGTAATTCTTTTTCTATTTGCAACTTGTATTAGTGTCTTAATTTCTCCCCTTTTCTGCTATCTCTCCTTATTTCTAAATGTTCTTCTTGAATTGATGTTTCTTGTTATTTATAATTCTTCTCCTTTACTATTATTAAGGGAAAGATGCCTCTAGTCTTAAACTTACGCATTGTTGTTAATTGAATTAGTACATCATTTACTTCACTTTCTTCACACATCTTTTGTTTCCTAGATCCCACAGACTCAACATTCCTCCATTGCAACTTATGTTCTAACATTTCAATAATTTTTATGATACCTACCACCTCTTGCTTCACTTGAAGCTACATTCTCTTTTACTGATGACTTATTACAAATATTACTTCCATTGAGGAATTTTTCTTTCTTTTAATTTCATTAAGGACATGTACATTATTTGGAGACGTGATTTCATTCGCTTCTAATATTCCTAAACCTACTTTTATTATTTCACATCGTTTGGAATTGAAAGTAAGATCATACCCTTGATCAACCATTTGACCTACACTTAATAGATTGTGTTTCAACCCTTCAAAAGGTAGAACATTTGGATTTTTTGTCCTTCCATCATCAAGATTGATCGTTACCTTTCCAATAAGCCTCCTTGTACCATTATTTCCAAGGATAACACTACCTCCTTTAACTTCATTGAGAGAGAGATTTTTGATTTTATAACTTATCATATGATTGAAGATCCACTGTCAATACACCATTTGATTTCTTTAACTTGAACACATAGAGTTAGACTACATTCTTCATGTTTCTTTTGATTTCTTCTCCATATCTTCATACTTGATTTCTATTGATGATGATGTCTTCTTTTCTTCTTTGATCTTCAGGCCTTAATATATTTCTTTTGTAATCAAGATTTTTGTGTATGAAATTGTTGCACTTGAAACATTCAATGTGATCCAATAAGGGAGAAATTGAATTAAGGTTATTCATTTGATTATTGTTGGAATTTCTAAACTTTTATTGAGCTACTTACAAAGTTCTAATAAGAACATTTGTTGCTTCTTGATCTACAATAGTTTTCTCTATCGAGAAAGTTAAGACAAATAAAACAATGTCTATTAAAGAAATTCTAGTGCCTTGATGTGAATGGTATTCTTGGAGGAATTTATTAGTTTGAAGTAATTGGGTTGCTTTTGATGCTAGCTTGATGAAGTTCAGACTTTTGTTTCTTTCCATTGTTACTTGTAGGGTTGATCTGATTTTTCTTTAACTAATCCTCACTTTCTTTCCTACATTTTTTATGGCTAGCTTAATCAAAATTCTATTTATATTTGGCTTTGTTTATCACTCTATTTGATTGGTTTCTGGTTCTTTTAAGCACAATGACATAAATCTGAGTTTCTTCTATATTTCATGCATTTTCATTTGATTCTCCCTTGACAACTTCATGATAATTGATGCCTACTTTAGTAAAAGGGGGTATCTGGCTACTGACTAAATTATCCAATATCTTAGAACTTATTCCAAACTTTAGCTAATCATTTGCATTACAAGATCATTTCTCAAGGAAACAATCTCAGCTTCTATTTTCTCACAATATATTTCCTTTTCTTCCAATTGGCTTGTCACCACTTCTTCCATTCTCCTTGCTTCTTCTAATTGAGTTTTAAGGATGAAAACCATTTTATTTGTTTCATAAATATCATGATCCTTATATTCATACTCTTGTAATAGCTACCAACTTATTATTATTATTATTGTCTCTTTATCCCTTCTAAGGAAACAAAGAACTCACCTTGAAGATATTTCTTACCATGAATTTCCTCCTCTGTATTTGTCTTCTTTTCCCCTTTATCTTTATTTTGTTGATAAATAATTTGATCATTCATGACTCGAAAATCATCTTCATCATCATTTCCTTCATATTTTGCATATAAGCATCTAGAAGTAAAATGACCGTCATTACCCGCAACTGAAACATAGTGGAAGATTATCTTTGACTTTACTAGTTCATTTTGATATAGATTGTACCACATATAGGAATTCTTCTTTATCATCATTAGATGCATCTTCATCACTATCTTTTGATGAGTTTCTATCATCCTTGGAATATAAAATTCTCATCTTAAGATATCTTAACTTCTTATTTCTAGGAAATATGCTTCCATTTCTATGTAATTTTTCATCATCACTATCTTCCGATTACCCATATAGAGATTTTGAATAATAGTGACCTATTCTACCACACTTAGAACATTTGAAGGGTAACTTACTTTTATATTTTCGAGAAACTCTTTTCAGCTTTGTCAGGAATAGAGCTTCTTCTTCATCTGATTTAGGGCTATAGTGATCATGGTCCTTGTGTCCTTATGTTTTCTTTAATGCTTCTAAGGTCACTTCCTTTAGTCCAAACGTCTCTTTTCTTGTTCTCATCTAGGGAAAATATTAGGGGAAAATATTCATAGGTGGGCTAATTTTTCAATTAATATCCACCTCTATGTACAAGAGTCCACAATATCATATCATCGCTGCTACACGATTATGTTACATTCATACAATACAAGAATGCTCAAAATGTACACCACATATAAAGAAGGAAACCCTTGGTCCTTCAAATAATATTTCTAAGTATCTTCAAATTACAATTCAATGCTAAAAACTTACAAAGGTTGAGCACTCATCCTTATCCGAAAATAACAATAAGAACCACCCCTAAGTTTTCCCAAAACCAAGTCCTAAATGCAAAAGCAAAACACCCCAACTCATTCCAACCTTTCCTTGCATGAACCGGGCACAAAGTTCCTTGGCGTAGGTGTGTCGGCTTCTCAACTCAGCCTAGACACCTGTTGGCTTGCTATGATAAACCAAAACTCAACCTTCATTTCATTAATTTGTGGGGCAGTATATATCACTTGTTTGATAATATGTTTGCTAAAATAAGAAAAAGCAGTAGCGAAATCAGTATATATCATTTGTTGGATAATATGTTTGGTAAAATAAGAAAAAATAATAGTGAAATCAGAAAAGTATCATATACTACTTTCTTAATAACCCCATAACTAAGAAACAATCATCTAATCATCATAAGATGTCAAGTATTATCTTAACAATATATATGTAATTATTAGATCATTAATGGGCAAGGCAGTATATGCCATTTGTCAAATATTATCTCAATTATTAAATCATTAATCAGCAAAGCAGTATATCATTTGTTGAATAATGTATTTAGTAAAATAAATAAAAAAATAGTGATAAAATCAGAAAAGTGACATATACGGCCACTTTAATAACCCAATAACTATATATTGTTAACCCTGCTATCATAATCCCTAAACTGGCACATTAATAACCCAATAACTATATATATATATTGTTAACCCCGCTATCATAGTCCCTAAAGTGCTAAAACTTTACTGCTGACATGGTATTTGGCTTCTATTATAAACTTAGTACACATCCTGGTGGAGTATTCCCTGCATTGTACTCCAGTTTGAAAAGACTTTTGCACAGTTTGAAAAGACTCTGGTTTGCAAAAGAAAAAACCATATTCTAGCCAGATAATCAATAGACTTGCAAATATTTTTATGTGAAATGTTTTAGTAATACTTCCGCGCCTCTGTGCAAACGAAGGATTCAAGAAACCATGAATTGGAAATGAATTGAATTTTATCTGAGAAGGTAGAGCCTAGATACTAAAATGAAGCTCCACAAGATGATGTTGGAGTTTAAAAATTTACATGTATTAAATTTTTACTAATTCATTCACAAGAGAGGGAGGGTTTAAGTGTTTGAATTATTTGTGTGATAAAATTAGTTTCAATTTGTAGGTTTGAGAGTTTCACACAATTGTGGTAACAACATTAATTTTGTGATTCAGAAAAGAGGTACAGGTTGAGTGTTTGAATTATTTATGAAATAAAAAATAATTTCAATGCGTGAGTTTGAGAGTTTCAGTGACAGGATCATGACTAATAACAATATGGCACACATAAACAGATCAAATATCCATCCGATTAGAGCTAGCCCAGCGTAAACTCACTCTATGTGGAAAACAAATTGAGAAAATCTATGATTTTCAATATTAATTTAGAGAGATTACCCTCTAAGGTGCTCTATAAAACATTTACTTAGATTCTTTCTTTTCTTCTCATTCTCCACGAGCTCTTGGACTATTAAGTGTTGATATTGATTCACTTGAATCTATACTTTATATTATTTTTGAAAATTTGAGGAGGATAATGATTATAGAATATGTTTTAAAATTGTTTTTGTTTTATTAAGAGCTTTTTTCCTGAGATTTAATGAAATAGGTTGACTGTCCAAGACCCAACAGCATTTAGCAGTAGCGAAAGTATACTTTTAAGGACCACCAACTAGTTATTCTAAGTGACCTAGTTTTGATTGAATAATAGGGATAAGTCAGCCTGTATTCAATGATGATAGCCACAAATAATTGTTCTCACTACTGATAGCCACAAATAATTGTTCTCACTACTGATAGCCACAAATAATTGTTCTCACTCTATGTGGAATACAAATTGAGAAAATCTATGATTTTCAATATTAATTTAGAGAGATTAAATCTATGAAACATTTACCTAGATTCTTTCTTTTCTTCTCATCCTCCACAAGCTCTCAGACTATATTAAGTGTTGATATTGATTCACTTGAATCTATATATTTATATATATATATAAATAAAATTTATTATATTATTTTTGAAAATTTGAGGAGGATAATGATTATAGAATATGTTTTAAAATTGTTTTTGCCTTGTTAAGAGCTCTTTTTCCTGAGATTTAACTAAATAAGTTGATTGTCCAAGACCCAACAACATCTAGCAGTAGTGAAAGCATACTTTTAAGGACCACCAACTAGTTATTCTAAGTGACTTAGTTTTGCATGAATAATAAAGATAAGTCAGCCTGTATTCAATAATAATAGCCACACAAATAATTGTTCTCGGTTCTCACTACTGATTTGACAACCAAATTATAATAAACCTTGAAAACCCATTCAAAAAAAATTATCCTTCCAGTGAATTAACTTGATAGACCTAACAGCACACCACTAATATTATTAAAATAAATGTTACATTTGCAAAAGATTATTACTCACAGATTATTTATTTCCCTTTTTCTGAAGAAACCACACAGTGGAGCTACCGCACGCTGAGAAAACTCTCAGAAAACTAATCGTATGTAACCGCGACATTCTTCCCATTTTTATCCACTCCGTTTTATTGAATAGATATTTTCAATAATCAACACATCCCCAACTTCTCAATGAATCGTTGGCATGGATTCTGTATCAGCAGTCTCGCTTTTAGCATTTTGAGTTTTAATCAATTTCTGCATCTCACCGACGAAAGCTCGCAAATTCGCTTTCGAAGATCCGCCATCTCCAACAGCTTCTGAAGCAATCTCCTTCAATTTCTCTGCGCGTCTCCTCATCTGCTTGCCTTCATCTTTTGTTAATACAAGCCTCACAACTTCCTTCACTCTTTCCTCCTCAGGAATCCCTTCTCTGTGCTCGCAAAACTGGAGTCCTGCTCCAAACTGCTCGGCGACGTGCTTGGAATTGAAGTGCTGATCTCCAAACATCGGCCATGTGATCATGGGGATGCCCAGAGTTATACTCTCTAGTGTGGAGTTCCAACCGCAGTGGGTCATGAAGGCGCCTGTCGAGGGGTGGGAAAGAATAAGAAGCTGAGGTGCCCATCCCCATATCATTAATCCTAGCCCTTTCTTTTTCATTCTTTCTTCAAAACCATCCGGAAGATAGGCTTCAATGTTTACATCACCTGCTCTTGTGTCTGCCGCCGTGGTTTCGAGTTTGGGGGCAAATTTGATGGCCCAAACGAATGGCTGCTCGCTTGCTTCCAGTCCCCTCGCCAACGCAGAAGTCTGTTGTTCCGATAAGAAGGTCTGGCTTCCGAACGAAACGTACACAACTGAACGCGGCCTCTGAGAATCTAACCACTGAACCAGCTCATCCTCGCTGATGTCCGCCATTTTCCCTCTGCCCGCCTTCCCTGCAAATCTTGCTGGAAGTACTGGGCCTATAGACCAGATGGGCTTCCCGGTCAGGCTTCGTAAGTGCCTTAGATATGGAGCCTCCAGCTCCTCGAACGTATTGATGAGCATTCCCCAGCCACGACTCAGAGATAGAATGCACTGCATGCCGAACTGCAGCCTGGCGTTCGACTTGTCGGGCTGGAAGTAGCTTGTCGCTATCTCTTTCTTATTGAGTCTGACAGGACTGGGCAGATTCAAGCTCAGAACAACGCTGTCCCCCTCTTTCTGCAACGCATTGTGAGATATAGATGCCAAGACAGAGTCGAGAAGGGTCATGGCGAAGGCCCCGTATGTATTGAAGAGAACTCGAGGGACACCATACTTTTCCCCGGTGTGCAGAGTCCACAGCATGAATATGTCGCTGATAATGCAAACCGGCCGAGATCCGGCCGTTTCTTCTTCGTCTTCGTGGAACTGTTGATGGAACCAGCGCTCGAAAGGCTCTGCAAGCTTCTTGGCAAGATTGAAAACGACATCAGCCGAGGGAATGACATCGGCGCTCTCGCGGCCCTCCTGCAGCCCTTCCACGGCCGGCGTCGGGAGGACGACAGCCCGAATATCCAAACCGGCCGATTGAGCTTCGGCCATTGCTCCTTCTAGCCTGCTGACATTTGCAGGCGTCGTGACATAGCTGACTGTGGCGCCGTGCAAAGCCAGCAGCTTCGCAAGGTCAAGGAAGGGGATGGAGTGACCCAACGCCGGGAATGGAACCGCTACGACGTGGGGCTTTTGAAAACCCTTCATTCTATTAGTGAAGTGAGTATGCGTTTTATGCGTTGCATCGACACATGAATTTATAGCAACTCGGGGCGGAATTTGGCCACCAATATCAAATGTATACGTGGAGAACAAGTTTGTGGACAATGTCTGGAAATTGGGCTCACGTAGATTACGTCACGACCCCAAACTATTGACCTCGCTCAAAGGCGGCGATTCTGCGAACTAAGCTGCCGTGCTGATGTCAAACTCTACACTTCCATTACTTCCAGTGTCGTTCTAAGCAACCATGTCGTTGGCCTCACGTAGATTACGTCACGACCCCAAACTATTGACCTCGTGCGCAAAGGCGGCCATTCTGCGATCTAACCTGCCGTCCAGATGTGAAACTCTCCATTAGTTCCACTGTCGTTCAAAGCAACCATGTCGTGCAGTGGTTCAGTCAAAGTGGAATGCAGACTAAATTTTTTGGAAAGTAGCATACATGATTAGTGTGAATATTTATTATTATTTTCTTGGTTCAACGAGGGTGACTTTAGGTTGAGGAATGGAAGTATCATTTGCAATCGAATACTATGATGAAGATTATATTTTATCGAATACTATGATGAAGATTATATTTTTTTGGCTTAAATAAGAGTGGAGCTTTTTATTAACTGTCTAAAAAATATATATGTTAAAAAATATATATGTTACATGGCTTTAAAAGTAAGGACCAACAAGGGTTGTCTCTATGAAGGGTAGCCAACTACACAACCCGAAATAAACCGGAAACCCTGAACCTGAGGCTTACAAAATAAGTCTCCATCCATGATCCCGTGAGATCCGATGGTCACGAAACTATCGTCTTGGCAACATGCGCCCTTTTTACCCGATTCACGGACCCAATAAGAGATGTGAGCCAATTTTTATGAATGTTCGGGTCCAGTTTGAAACTTAAGCTTCAATCACTTTTAGAACCCAAAAACCATGGGAAAACGCCCTTGTCGATCTCACAGTCCTCGAGATATTGGAGTGAAAACCTGCACGGTCTTTACTCTCCTTTTCGAACCCGATGAAGATTGTAAACCGTTTATCTAAAAAACATTGGGTCCGCTTTGGTGGTTAACCTTTGATTACTTTTCCACCTGATGGCCATTCAATTACAAACGCTGTTAGGATCCGTGGCCAACGACCTACTAAGAGGCCTATTGTTTACCCAGTGCCTCTCCTACTTCCGCTTTCTCCTACTTCCACTAATCTTCCTTCTTGTTCAGTGCTAAAACTATGGAAGTTTTTCATGTCTTTGTCCGCCTGTCTTTGACAATCCTCACGCAATTTCCCCGAGGGTGTCGAATCCCATGCATACCTATTGTAACTTTCTTTGCAAAACACTTCTTCATTCACCAGACGATCACTAGCATATTGGCTTTTCTTCGCACATGAACAAAGTTGGTCGCTCTCAGGGTTTGTAGGTGGAAATGAATGCACTGAAAGACCTGCAAAAGTCGTCAATGTTTTAATACTTTTCCAAATGCTTTTCCATTGCAGATTTGCTTGGCCTCATTAATAACCAATTCTGAGTGAGCGTCAATGATGGCATTATGAGAATTTGACTCGATTAGTATTTCCAGGAACTGCTCTAAGGCCATGAGCTCCGCCATGTTATTGTAGCAGTTCCCAGATGACTATGAAAGATATCCTTTATGCACCCTTGCTCATCTCTAATGACTCTACCAAAACCAACCATCCCTGGGTTACCTTTAGAGGCTCCATCTATGTTAATTTTCAAGAAACCATGAAGAGGAGATTGTCAAAAGTCTTTACCAACATATATCTGGCTCACATACTTGTGTATGCTCTCGGGAACTAGCAAATGGAGACCCAACTGCAACAGTATGCGAGTGTCCTAGGGCAGAGTCGGGTTCTCAGGAGGACTCCCTAACATGGCAGCAACAGTATCTTTGAGTTGTCTTAATATCTGTGCAATAGTGTTCTGGGTTGAGCCAGTTTTGCTCTTGAAAATCCTGCGATTGCATTCTTTCTGGATGTCCCAGATTAAGAAGCTTGAAACTAGAGTCCAAGCGTTGTTGATGAGCTCATTTCCTGAGAAGTTTCTTCTCCAATTCCTCAAAGTGTTGGTAATACTGAGGCCATCCCTGTCAGTTTGCCTGAAGACTGAAGCCACCCAATCCTACAAGGTTGAGGTGAAAGGGAAAAGGTTGAGTAAGTGTTCCATTGTCTCCTCTTGTGTACCACACAGATAGCATTTGGATGGGCCAACAAAACATTTCTTCAGAAGATTTTCCCAAATTAGAATTTTCTTTTGTTGAACCAACCACATGAACAACTTTATTTTCATCCAATGTGGGTTCTACCAAAGGTCCTTCCATACCTTATCAAGATTTTGATAATCACACCCTATGGCTATCTGCTTGGCTTCTTTGAGGTTAAAGTTACCTTCTGTGTTTCTTCCCCATCTTAGTTGGTCAGACAAGGATGAAACCAAAATCTTCCTTTGTTCCAAGTCCATAGCAAGAGAGTTTGCCTGAGCTTTCAAAGGCCTCTCTTCCTTGTAGTCTAGATCCTTCCAAGTTTTCCATTTGCTATTGTTCCTTACTTGATCCCAGAAGTCACTCACCATGCATAAACCTTTGTTGTTAGTGTCATTCTTGAGATTGGTTAGTTCTTCTCTAATCAGGTTTGGTTCTTGCTGCCAGTTATCCTCCCAAAATCTTGCTAGGTTCCCATCTCGGATCTCCCAGAAGCTGTGTTGTTGGACAATGCCTCTATTTTCCCAAGCAAGATTCCAAATGTGGGAGCCCTTGATAAACCCAGAAATTTGAATATGATCCCTCCCCTACCAATTATTTTCATATTTCTGTTTCCAAAGCTTGGCCCATGGGGTTGCCGATTCCTTGAGCCACCTCCACCAAAGCTTTTCACCCGAAACTCTGCTGAGGGTTTCGGGGTCATGAAGCTCCAAACCTCCATGGGCCTTAGGTTTGCATAGCTTATCCCAAGCTACCAAAGCCCATTTAATTTTCTCTTCCCCTTTGCCCCAAAGAAAATCTCTTTGAATGTCACTGATCTGTTGCAAAACTCCTTTAGGAACAAGAAGAGCTGACATTATGAAAATGGGTATGGCTTGTAGGACAGCTTTTGTGAGCACAAGGCGTCCTACTAAATTTAAAGATCTGCATGTTCATTTTTAGATCTTATCCTGAAGTTTGTTAATGACTAGCTCCCACACTCCCCTGCTTAGAGGTTTTTCTATAAGGGGCATTCCAAGTTACTTAGATGGTAACTAATCCCTTTTGAACCCTAGAATTCTGGTAAGGTTTCTCTGAATAGCAATGTCTGTGTTAAAAAAGAAAACTTTTGATTTGTCAAGGCTTACCTTTGTACCAGTGGCCATAGGAAAGTAATTCAGGGGTTGTTTAAAAGCTTTGGCTTCCTTTACTGTGGGAATGCCCTGCAGCATAGTGTCATCCACAAATTGTTGGTGAGTTGAAGCCGCTCCATCTGTGGTGAGTTTCAAACCCTGGATTCTTCCCTCATCACTTGCTATTTTTATCGCTTTGCCTAACCCTTCCATCATGAGCACAAAGAGGAAGGGGGAGAGTGGATCTCCTTGTCTTAGTCCCCTAGAAGGCATGAAGGTTCTTGAGGGCGAGCCATTAAGAAGGATTGAAAAACTGGCCGTGGATGCAAGGGCCATGACCCATCTGATCCAATTGTGGTCAAAACCATAAGATTTCAGCACTGCCCTGATGTAAGACTAGCTTAGCTTATCATAAGCTTTCGCTAGGTCAAGTTGTATGATCATACCAGCTTGCTTGTTGCTCTTCAAAGAGTGTACCATCTCATGAGCTTGTATGATATTGTTGAGAATTTGTCTTCCTTCCACATAACCAGTTTACTCCTCTGAGATAAGTGCTGGAAGAAGGGGCTTGAGTCTGTTAGCGATCACTTAGGAAATAATTTTGTACACCACATTACATAAAGCTATGGGTCTGAATCTGTCCAGTGTGATTGCTTTTCCCTGCTTCGGAATCAAAGCTATGAAAGAGGCATTGAGAGCCTTCAAGACTGATCTGGATCTTCTTGAGTCTTCCACTGCATCAAGGATGTCTTGTTTGACTATTTTCCAAAATGCTTTGAAAAAGTCCACACTGAAACCATCCGGTCCAAGAGCTTTCCCATTTTGCATCTCGTTGATAACTTCCTTGACCTCATCTTCAAACACTGGCCTATTGAAATTATGATTGTCTTCCCTTGTTACAAGCTTGGGAATGTACCTTGTGAATTTGTTAATAAACTGTGACCTGTCTAAGAGAGGCTCCTTTGCAATGCTAAGGAAGTGTTGTACTAGGAAAGATTCCATTTCTTTGTGAGTTACGAGCTCTTTCCCTTGGGAATCTCTAAGTTTTAAATTTCTGTTATGTGACCTGTGACTCAAAGTTGACTTATGAAAAAACTTTTTATTTCTTTCCCCTTCTCTAATCCACTGTACTCTCGATTTCTGGCTCCAGAAAATCTCCTCTTGCCTGCACCTATGATCCCATTCCTTCTGAAGAGCACTGGCTTGAGTTTTCTTGTCCTCGATAAAGCCATCTGTGATCATAAGCTGATTAATCCCCTGAAGTTTTTGTTCAACTTCTTTTTTGGCTTTGAAAATGTTACCAAACTATTTTTTGTTCCAATCTTTGAGTTTGACTTTGATGTGTTTAAGTCTTTGTTGTAGCATGTACATTTTAGTGCCTTGAAAGGGAAACTCTTCCATCCATCATTTATCAATATTTCTGGTGAAGTCAGGGTGAGAGAGCCAGACATTTTCAAACCTGAAAGGTCCGTTCCTCGGTGTACCCATAAAAGTGGCTTCAAGCTGGACAAGCTAGTGGTTTGAGCCTCCAAATGGAAGGATTAAAGCTGACATGTCAGGGCTTGTGAGAAATAGGTCCTCTGAGATCATGAAACTATCTAGTTTAGAGGCAACTTGAGAAGCCCCTCCTCTCTTGTTGTTCTAGGTAAAAGTGTCATTTATTGTTTCAACATCCACTAATCTCATGTTATTTATGAAGTTCTGGAAGGCAATGGAATCTCTGCCTAGTGTTTTGGTGCCACCATTTTTCTCTGTAAGAGATTTGATCATATTGAAATCCCCTGCCAGAATCCAGGGTATATTAGGGTATCTCTCTCTCAGCTCCTCAAGGGAAGTGAGAAGCTTGAGTTTGTCTTCTAGTTTTTGAGGACCGTATACATTTGTAATCATGTCAATCTCCTTATCACCCACAGGTTGTATTACCAGCGAAAGATAGTTCCGAGACGCTTCTGTGTCCAGGATTCCAAGTTTTTGGGGATCCCAAAGCGTAAGAATCCCTCCTACCGAGTTGTCTGCCTTAACCTCTAGATACTCATACCTTCTTAACCATTTTCTATGGATTTCTTTAATTTTATCCATCGAGCACTTTGTTTCCTGAATGAAAACCATGTCTAGTTTTTCTTCTTTGATTCTACTGCTAAGATTTCTTTGTTTCCTTTTACTTCCTAGGCCCCTAATATTCCAGGTTGTAAACTTCATTAAGAAAGGTTTGTAAAAGAGTAACTGGTGAGGTCTTTCATCTTACTTGAGTTGATCATGAGTTTTCCACATTCTGTCAGTAGCTCATTCTATCTTTTCCTTCCTCTTCTTACCCGGGTTCTTGGAAGAGTGCCCCAGTGTTTCCTCCATTGTCTTCATCCCTCTATTTTCCTGGCTGTCATGGTTTCTTTTGACTCCAGAACTATTCGATTGTGATCTTCATAGGAAGAGTTGTTGAACCCTGTCAAACTCCTCTTTTGGCAGCGAGTCAACTCCTTTGGTAATACCCTGCTCCATAAACTTTTCTAGATCCAAGTTTTCCTTCTCAAGAATCTCATGTAGTTCATGATCCTCCAGTCCTGCCTCACTTGGGTCATCTCATGGTCCCTGCTGAGCTCCACAATGCTCGGTAGATCATCCTGTTGCTGGTTGTTCTTTGGTATGTCCTCCATGCTAGTATCCCTTTCCTTCTCGTTGGTTTTAGTCACCGATTACTGGTTTTCCTTGTTGTTTCCAATTTCTTCTTCTAAGATTTTGAAACTATTAGGGCTTAGTTGTCTGTCCTCGTTGATTTTCTTTTGGTTCCGCTTTCCTCCTTTCCTCTTACCCCACCTTGGTAAAACCCTCAGGATCTTTATTTGTGGTGGTTTTTTTGTTGCTTTCCAGTTTGTTTAATGGGCAGTCTCTGTATAGGTGCTCGTGTTCATGGCACTTACGGCATCTAAATGGGACATGCTCATAGTCCACCGCCTGCATCCATTCTTCATCATAAACTTCTAAAATGATCTTGTCTGGGAGTGCCCCAGATAGGTCCATTTTCACACAAATCCGGGCGAAGGAAGTGTATTTGCCTCTTAATGTCGCATCTGATATCTTTATAAAATGCCCTAGTTTATTGTCGATAGCCTTTAGAGACTCTGACAACCAATAATCTAAAGGAAGGGAGTATAGTCTTATCCATACCAGTACTGAAGTGAACGTTTCTCATTCTGGGACAAAGTTCATCACCCATGGTCACATGTAAAGGCCTATAACAGCATAAAAATAGGGTCCTCCCTCAAACACTCTGTCTTTATCTTGTAAGCTCGTGAACACCACCGTAAAGAAACCCTTGGATCCAAGGTGAAGGTTTATTTCCCCTTTTGGTTTCCAGTGGTTCCTTATCCATGCATGTAAGGCCTTCTCCGTTGGCCAAATCCCCATAAATTTGCATATGATTGCGTATTCCATCATGTGATCTCTGTGCACCTGTAGCGCTGGGTCACTTAAAACAACCCAAGGAGTGATGGTCGACTTGGGTTTGCAGATGCCTATCGCCCTCAGAGGTGTAGCTTTCTAACTATTGCCCTCTTTCCTCTTCTCCCTGCTATCTTCTTCATGATTTACTCTTTGTTCGTGAGGTTTGATATTTCCTGCGTTAATATCCTCAGTTATCACCTCTGCTAGTTTCTTAAAGCGATGCAGATCAGTTTCCTTGTTTCTATTCATGGCTATTTGACTGTAGGAGGGAGTAGAACTCCCTCCTGCACGATCTGCCATGGTTACTAGTGCCAAACCTTGACTCAAACCCTAGATTAGATTGTAGAGTTTTTCAAGAAACTTGAAGAAAATGAAGAAGTAACCGCGATTAAGATTATATTTCAATTTATTATCATCAGTGTAAGTTTATTTTGATTCAAAATCTAA
>APFE030540544.1:0-16436 GCA_000404065.3 Pinus taeda | reverse complement strand
TGGATGTAGCTTTATGTATTAAGAAATTTTGAGGAAATGAAATACTTAGACATCTATGATAATTATGTTTTCATCAAGTAAAGTAAAAAACATATAATTTTTAATGTGTAGTTTTATCAAATTTTAAATAATAATTTATAATTTGTAGGTTTCTCAAATTTTATTTATAATTTATAGAATTATTAAATTTAAATGGAGGAAAAAATTATCTCAGTAAATAGAAAATTTTGTTTTTTAAAATAGATTTTTTTGGTTGAGATTTAGCAATTCATAACACAAATGTATATTTTTAAAGAACATTTACATATATTTAATATACTATTTCATTATGAATCTAAAGTACTTGATAATGTGGAATTTAGATGGTTCATTGTAATGTGGAATATTTTGGAAATTCACTTTATATTAAATATGATATAATTTATAGTGTAATTGGGTGAATGGAACAATACAAAATTCTTAAAACTTATTATTGTACTTGCTATTCTAAATATAACAATGATTTAAAATATTGGAAAACTAATATATTTGAATATATACCAGAGATATGTTGCTATTTTTTTTTTAATTGAATTTTTCTATACTGAATCAAATTCCAATTCAAACTCAAACTTGAATTTGTCCACTATAGTATAAGATAAACTATACCTATCCATATACATATATCATAGTTCCCTTTAAATCTGAGGTGAATGGCTAATTCCCACTTAGTTTTGGAGCATGCTGCCGAGGATGCAGAGGATGCCATCAGAACTGTGAAGTTCAAATTACAAAACTGACTGTTGTGAAATAGCTAAGCCAGATAATAAATATGTAGTATTATAAGACAACGTTTTGGAAAATAGATGTAATATTATGATATAGCATTTTAGAAATTAAAACACATACGACGCTGGCTAAATAGTGCAATTCAGAAACATATAATTTGAAGCTGTAAAATTATATTACGACTTTACAGGTTCATGCGAATATACAACACGCACATCCTAGGAAGGAACTTACCCTTTCTCAATATGTTCAAAACATTGAATTAGAAACCGCTTTGCAGGGTCTGTCAGTTGCAGTACAGTATTTGTATCCACGATGGAAGGCAGCTGTAGATAAAGCAATGCAGATTCTCTTGTCATAAGTGACTGCAAGGCATGTGTACAACAATTGACACATGATTTTACACCCAATTTTTCGGCAACAATTAAAACGTCCAGCAGCGCAGGTGTAGAACGCGCCTCTAATGTTCCCTTGTACATGAACTGCAATAAATCCACGAACGCCACTTCCTCTGTGACCACACAATAATGTTTACACAGTAAAATATAAGGCCACACCACTAAGGTTAAATGTAATACAGAAAATATGTAATAAGGTGTTAGTATATATTAGTTTTTATTTTTTAAATATTTTATTTGGATGTTTATAAAGAGTCGAGAGAAATTGGTTTAAGATGGACTCTTGTTCATAAACAGAAAACATCTATCCATAAAGCAAATAAAAAATGAATGTTAATTCGGCCATACTCGCTGAAAAGAGTCACTTGTTGATGAAAGTATGAAAAAATTACTCTCTTTATTTCAAATTTAACTTTTAACGTAATTTCAAATTTGTTTTATATGATCATACATTTTATTTCTTTTGGTTTTATTAGGTTGAAGCTTTTCTCAAACGGAGTGAAAGAATCTGATTTATAAAACTTTAACGTAATTTCAAATTTGTTTTATATGATCATACATTTTATTTCTTTTGGTTTTATTAGGTTGAAGCTTTTCTCAAACGGAGTGAAAGAATCTGAACAGCAGGATGTCACACTTCATTTAAGCTGTTCAGGTACATTTAAATCCATTTTCATTAATTTTTTATTTGCTTTGTGGATAGATGTTTTCTGTTTGTCAAAGAGACCCCATCTTAAACCAATTTCTCTCAACTCTTTGTAAACATCCAATTAAAAGTTTTCAAAAATAAAAACTAATATATAATAACACCTTATTACATATTTTATGTATTACATTTAACTTAGTGGTGTGTCCTTTTATTTTACTTTGTAAACATTATTGTGTGGTACCAGAGGAAGTGGCGTTGGTGGATTTATTGCAGTTGATGTAGAAGGGAACACTAGAGGCGCGTTCTACACCTGAGTTGCTGCATGTTTTACTGGTTGCCACAAATTATGTGTAAAATCATGTCTCAATTATTGTATACATGTCTTGCAGTAACCTATGACAATAGGATCTGCATCGCTTTATCTACAGCTGATTTCCGTCGTGCATACAAACACTGTACTGCAACTGACAGACACTGCAAAGTGGTTTCTAATTCAACGTTTTGAATATATTGAGAAAGGGTAAGTTCCTTCCCAGGATGTGGGTGCTGTTTTTAGTTGCTACGAATGCGTGCTGTGTATTCGCATATTTATGTTTTGTATCCATTTGCTGATGTGCTACAGAGTTGTGCAGCGATATTCCCTAATGTAATATCTCACGACATATGACGACTTTGATGCAGACGTGAGATGTATTGTAATAGACGACTATTCAAGAAAACGTCTAATACTTACTACCTGAAGTTACCACTTACCCAAAATAAAAAAAGAAGAGAGGGTTTATATGAATTCTTCTTTCTTGGGTTTTAATAAAAAAGAAATACTCTTCACATATTAGTTTATAAAGTTACTATTTTGTTTGAAGCAAATGTTTGGAAAGTTACCGGAGTTATTAGAAAATATAGTAACCAAAAGAAAAATGAAAAACATATAAATACTAGGAGGAGATCAGAATGCGCATAGAATGAGCGAACTGCAAGCAAATGGTCTCCCATCCTCAATTCCCTTCCACCTCATTCAATTCAGTATTGTGTTGTAGGCCAGCAGCCAAGTCATGTTATGTTCGAGAGAGTGCGCCTACCAAATAAGCAGGCTAGGGATGCTAAGCTGGATCTTAATTTGGAATTTTAAAAATATTTATATAAATTTTTCATTTTAAATATTGTTTTTCCTAAATCTTTTATGAAGTTATTGGGAAATGTACATGGACTTCTGGGCAAATGTATTAGCTGGCCATGGTCCTTTGTGCTTCATTCATACCCATATGTTTTTTTGGGAGAATTTGGAACTTCCATGCTTGGACAAGTATCTGTGAATTAGATAGATCTAGGTTTTCAGTTCATTTTATGTAATATGTTGCTCTTATCATTCCTCGTCATTGTGCTTTCATGCTTATTTCATTAGATTTTTCTGGTTATTTGCTTATTTCATTAGATTTTTCTGGTTATTTTGGGTTGGCCGTTATTTTGGTTATTTCATATCTTCATGAATAGATTCACGTGATTATGTCAATTTGGGTGTTACATTGAGTGAGTGATTTTGATGGTATAAAGTGCATAATATCGCAGTTGATATTTATTGTGCAATATAAAAGTATTAATTTTATAAAATATTAAAGAATCTAAGAATATATTATGGGTTAATTCTTTAGCACAAGATTGTAAAGGATGTAGTTGGCTAAGTGTTGAGTATTTTTAATTTTGTTTGCACTATTTTTTTTTTACATTATATGAATGGATTATAACAATAATTGTATTTTTAATTTTGTTTGCAATAATTTTTTTTACATTCCTAACCTTGATGGATGAATGGATTATAACAATGATCTTGTCTACCATGATATTTTTGCGGTTGAATGTTGTTGAAGGAATGATTCAATACCTTTTGACAAATATGGGTAGTGTCACCGTGAAATTGTTGATACTATTGTAAAGTGGATAAAGATCTCGCAACATAACACTATAATATCTATAATATATCTTATCATTCAATCAGGCATTAGCTGCAAAAATGCCTCGAAACCTTAAGATACTATGGGTTGTTTTGTTAAATTTTTCCTTTTTAACTTAAGCTTAGAACGTGTAGACTTATGTAAATTTATATTATATCCTACTTCCTTTTTTTCCTAACCCATTTCAAATTATCCAAAGCAAGCATTCCCTAATATTCTTTTTCATGATTGACTTTCTTACTTCTATGATATTGTTAGATAGTTTCCTTTGTGTCCATATTCTATAGATTCTTTGTTCTGGGTATCATCCTTTACTTCTGCTAGAGGAAGAGAGAGTAAGAGAGTTGATTTTAGGCATTTCCAATACCATAAAATTGAGATCTAATTTCATTTGGTGAACTAGTTTCGATATAAGAGAAGCTCAAGTTTTAACTTTTCATTCCTTGCACCTTGCGGTAGTGTTCTTTGTAAATTCATACTACCTTTGTAAATTTAGGTACCGAGGCAAATGAATTAGATATGATGACGAATTGGTTGTATGTTAGTAACTATGAAATGAGTGATTTTGATGGTATAAAGTGCATAATATTGCAGTTGATATTTATTGTGCAATATAAAAGTATTAATTTTATAAAATATTAAAGAATCTAAGAATATATTATGGGTTAATTCTTTAGCACAAGATTGTAAAGGATGTAGTTGGCTAAGTGTTGAGTATTTTTAACTTTGTTTGCACTATTTCTTTTTTACATTACATGAATGGATTATAACAATAATTGTATTTTTCATTTTGTTTGCAATAATTTTTTTTACATTCCTAACCTTGATGTATGAATGGATTATAACAATGATCTTGTCTACCATGATATTTTTGAAGTTGAATATTGTTGAAGGAATGATTCAATACCTTTTGACAAATATGGGTAGTGTCACCCTGAAATTGTTGATACTATTGTAAAGTGGATAAAGATCTTGCAACATAACACTATAATATCTATAATATATCTTGTCATTCAATCGCATTAGCTGCAAAAATGCCTCGAAACCTTAAGATAATATGGGTTGTTTTGTTAAATTTATCCTTTTTAACTTAAGCTTAGAACGTGTAGACTTACGTAAATTTATATTATATCCTATTTCCTTTTTTTCCTAACCCATTTGAAATTATCCAAAGCAAGCATTCCCTAATATTCTTTTTCATGATTGACTTTCTTACTTCTACGATATTGTTAGATAGTTTCCTTTGTGTCCATATTCTATAGATTCTTTGTTCTAGGTATCATGTTTTACTTCTGCTAGAGGAGGAGAGAGTAAGAGAGTTGATTTTAGGCATTTCCAATACCATAAAATTGAGATCTAATTTCATTTGGTGAACTAGTTTCGATATAAGAGAAGCTCAAGTTTTAACTTTTCATTCATTGCACCTTGCAGTAGTGTTCTTTGTAAATTCATACTACCTTTGTAAATTTAGGTACCGAGGAAAATAAATTAGATATGATGATGAATTGGTTGTATGTTAGTAACTATGAAATGATTTCAGTGAGAAATGCATACGATGGAAATGGTGCTAACAAAATGGGATTTAGCAGTCAGAGAAAATGGAAATTTAATGTTGTGCTGGTTCATAAATTAAAACCTCATGTGGAAACTTTTGTTAGAGAGAAAGGAGATTAGTGTTCCCCATGCAATTTTAGGTCTATGAGTGGGGAGATGGCGTTTTAGTATCCTCAATTCAATAACATGAAGGAAATGCTAAATGTTGGAATGAGAAGCAACACTAATTGTGAAATTTTTTGTATGTTGATTGGGTAGAGTCCTGTGTATTAAGGTCAAGTTTTATGTTATACTTAAGTCAATGGGACTTCTAAGTGCATTATAGCCTCAATACACGGTGAGAGCTCAAGTGCCACTCCTATGAAAAAATACAAAAAGAAGATCTAATGTAAGTAATATAGAGAATAAAGTGTTTTTATATTGCTAAATGTAAAAAACAATACACTCGATGAATGCCTTCAAGGAAGGTAAAGGAGGAAGGGAAGATGGCTCAATTTCTCCAAGGTATATCACCTAAATAGGATACAAATTTTATTTCCTATGGTTTATTTCTACCATCTAAGGATGAAAATAAAAACTTGTAATAAAGGATTTCCTTGTAGTGTTAGAAGAAGATTTTGTTGATGGAGCTTTTCTCTATCTCAAGGGTGTGGCCGGTTGGTGCCTTCAAGGAGTGGAGTACTACCTATTGAAAAGGAGAGCCATGTTTTGAGGGAATGGTACCTTTTCAATTTATTCATTTGGGAATATCTTAGAGAAGAGTCAAAGACGTGTTATTGAAGACATTGGAAAGGGATATCTTAGTGAATACACAACTCCCTTGGGAGAGGCTTCATGCTTGGTATTGGGAGAATACAAATTTTATTCCAACTAAATTAGTCATTCATAACTAGTCTTTTCCAAATTTACACTATCTTTACTTTCAATGTTTCCTAATTTAAATTTGTTCAATGTTGCACATGTTTTTGGAACAAGATGAGGGGATTTTTTATTTGTAATTTCAAAAGTTACATAATGAATATAAGTAATATTAGGAGTATTAATCAGATGTTGATCTGATCTTAATGGAATAGATATGGTAGAGAAACTAAATACCTTTGTGCAACTCATATATACATTCAAACAAGAATGTAGATGAAATATGCATGGCTTGAAAGATTTAGTATTGTTGTGGAATTAATTGGAATTAATAAGTAATAACCACCTCATTTTACAAAATATTTTTTTCTACATTATTTGTAATGTGAATTTACTAAAGAATCATAAATGACAATAAGAGGGTGCATTTGAAAGTTAAAAAAAATCAACTAGAGTTTGTTGTCCAAAAATGGAGAAAACCCTTGCATTTGCTCATGGACATAAAAATCAAAGCAAATGGAAAAAAAAGCAACAAAATTGTCTGTAGACAAATGGGCAAGCAAGAATAACTCTAAAAATATCAAAAAAATCATTAACATAGGGGTTTATTAGAACATACCTGTTATTGGAAGAAATGAAGATTGTCTCACTGTTCTTCAATCTTTGATCGACAAAATATTCGTTGTTGGGGGCGATAATGGCTATTCAAACCTCGAATCCTCCTTGAAAGCAAGCATAATGCTCTCCCCTTCCTTCTCCACCAATTAGGAAAAAAATGAGGGAACAATAAATGAATTCGGCCTTTTCTAGCGACGATGATGAATGTTTGTCCATGTGCTGGATGATATTTTCCATCCTAGAGCGATATTTCCCGAAATATCATGATATTTTTTGGGAGACAAAATATCGTGATATTTCCTTGGTGATATCTCATCTAAACTCTATAACAAGTCATTCCTCCTATCTAAAAACTATCCTCACCTATATGGATTCATTATTTAACGATATCTCATCTCCCCGAAAATATCGCGATATTGTCTTCACTAGTACTATCTATTTCCAAATTTCAAAGATGATTTGTTTGCCAATACATTCATGCTATTAATTCATTTCATGATATCACTAAGGTTTTTCCTCATGGACGTAGGACTTGACATCTCTTTTAGTTGCAACATTTGGTGTTGTTGATGATATTTAAGAATTCCAATTTGTGGTTTGGAATTTACGAGCATTTATGATTGGAATCTAGAGAACCTCTTTCTTTGTAGCATCTTGAGAGTTTGTAGTGTTCACACCCTCAACTACAAAGCCTTACCTAATTTGGAATTGTTACAACAGACCAAGGGAGGCACACATTTGTCCCTTTACACATGAAGGAATCATGGACTATGTTGGATATGTTTTTGTATATATGTTGGCATTCTAAGGGGGTTGAATTATTATGTGATATGGCCATTTTAAATGAATGTTCATGATGGACTATGTTGATTCAATTTTTGTATAGATACTGCATTGTAAAGCGGTTGAAATTTAGGTTGCAATTATTATCTAAGATGAGAAATTTAAAGCAATGCCGTCCATTTGGAAAAATTCATTCACATTCAGTGTATGGTATGTCAACAATATGCAAACATTCTTGTTAGTAGGCTTTATGGATGGTTGATACTATTGATCCTTCCATGCTCATATTCATTCTTGTACTGATAATATGACATTGTAGCAGTATGTTGAATGGACTCCACATGTTGTGTGTATCATGCTATAGGGTGTGACATTGAGGTAGCTCCTTTAATTTTTTTTTTAGTTAGTTAAAAATAGGGGCTACATGAATATAGATTTTATAAAGGTTATATTGTTGTGTTGATCATTTTTAAAAATTAATGGCTATAAGAAATTTCAAGGACTAACATAAATCCTCACACAATTCTTTAAAGTGTACTAACTCAATCGAGGAGCACGTATATTATAAGGAGGTTGGTGGTTCAATTCCATTGCCCACTAACATGAATTAATCAACGATTTTTTAGTATATTTTTAATTAAATTGATTTTATATTCATTTATTTCAATGGTGAGATATTCTTTTGGATTCATTGTTTCATTTTGTCTCTAGATAGTCAAAAGTGATAATTTATTATCTTTAAAAATAATCTTTTATTGTGTCTAGAGAGATAATAGATAGGATTAAAGACATATTTCCTCTAATCATGAGTATTGTTTTCGGAGAGGCAAAAATGAGATTGTCTCCTAAGTGACAATAATGCTTGTGTTATCTATTGTCCTTATAGAGACATTTTTTTAAGACCACAATTTCAGACACTCGCTTAAATACAATATTTAAGACAACACAATTTTTTTTTCTCCCAAGTTAAGAAAATCTACCAAAAAGTATTCCAATTATTATCTTAAAACCCCCATTTATGTAATATTGATCCAAGATGCTTTGTTTTTGAGCTTAATAATCTGCTACATCTCTACCACGTTTCCATGTGTTTGAACACCAAAATAAACATGGCATTCAAATTGGAAGGAGAGAATGAAAGTTGACAAAATGATACCCAGGGGATTGAGCTGGCTCAAACCAAAGAATTTCTGGAGTGTTGCAAGTCCCCATTAACCTTGTCACATCGAGTTGGTGCATCCAACCTTGCCACATTGAACCTATCGAGGATGGTTCACAATATACTTAAATATTACATCTAAATCACCAACATCATTGGGAATTTTGTGAAGCTTAATGTAGTGAAAAATTTTCTTGCCTTAATTCTATTTGTGGAATAACACACTTCATGTCAAACCATTCTCTTTAAATGAAAAAATTATGTAAATTTTTTAATGTGGAAACAACTCTATAAATTGAAATGACCACCACGTAAAAGAAATGATGGAGCTCACTGGTAAATCAAAATACTAGCTTTCTGGATAAGCTCACCATCCCACTACCCTTATATAATAAAATATGAGGGAAACACACAAGATGTTATAATAAAATGAGAGGGAAAAACACAAGATGAAAGTAAGATATAAATCTCATCCATCCAATGATTATGAATCCGTTTAATAAAAAATCATCAAAATTATGTATTTGACTATAAACTTTATATTTAAAATTCTAAATTTTAAAATAATGGTATCAAAATTAAGTATTGGAGTATAACATTTATATTTAAAATTATAAATTTTAAAATAATGGTATGAGTAGTTTGGATTTTCAATTCAGTAAGTGTCTTGATGATGGATCCCTATTAGAATTGGAAAGGTCAACAAGTATAAATTGTAACCAAATGGTATCCCATTCTCAATACCCTTCCAACTCATTCAATTCAGTATCGTGTTGTAGCCTAGCAACCAAGTCATGTTATGTTTGCTTCCCAACCCAAAAAATGTCATAATTTTGAGTTCTAGACAGTGAACCTACCAAATAAGCACGATATGGATGCTAACGTGGATCTTAATTTGGAATTTTAAAAATATTTATATAAATTTTGCATTTTAAATATTGTCTTTTCCCGAATCTTTTATGAAGTTATTGGGAGATGTACATGGACTTTTGGGAAAGTGTATTAGCTAACCATGGTCCTTGTGCTTCATTCATACCCATATGTTGTTTGGTAGAATTTGGAACATCCATGCTTGGACCAGTAAGTATCTGTGAATTAGATAGATCTAGGTGCTATTTCCAATTGATTTTATGTAATATGTTGCTTTGTTCCTCGTCATTGGTGGTTTCATGATTATTTCATTAGATTCTTGTCGTTATCTTGTGTTGGCCAGTATTTCTAGGTTATTTTGATGAAATATATGGCTGTTTTGGTTCTTTCGTACGTTCATGAATAGATTCACGTGATTATGGAAATTTGGGTATTATACAGAGTGAGTGATTTTGATGGAATAAATTGCATAATATTGCAATTGACATTTATTGTGCAAGGTAAAAATATTAATTTTATAAAATATTAAAGAATTTAAGAATATGTTATGGGTTAATTTTTTAGCACAATATTGTAAAGGATGTAGTCGGTTAAGTGTTGGAGTATTTTTAATTTTGTTTGCAGTAACTTTTTTTACATTCCTAACCTTCCATGTATGAATGGATTATAACACTGATTTTATTTTTATTTTTTTTTGCAATAGTTTTTATACATTCCTAACCTTTCATGTGTGAATGGATGATAACAATGATCTTCTCTACCTTGATCTTTTTGCATTTGAATATTGTTGAAGGAAAGATTCAATACTTTTTGACAAATATGGGTAGTGTCACCTTGAAGTTGTTGATACTATTGTAAAGTGGACAACTCTCTCGCAACATAATACTATAATATATCTTTATCGTTCAATCACGAAGGCATTAGCTACAAAGACGCCTAGAAACCTTAAGATAGTATTGGTTGTTTTGTTAAATTTGTCCTCCTTAACTTAAGGTTAGAACATGTAGACTTATGTTATTTCAGGTGCCTGGAAACCTTAAGATGTTATTGTTTATTTTTTTAAATGTCCTCTTTATCTTAGAAGATGTAGACTTATGTTATTTCCTATTTCCTTTTATTCGCAACCCATTTCAAATTATCCAAAAGAAACATTCATGAACATTTTTTTTCATGATTGACTTTCTTACATAATGATATTGCTAGAAAATTTTGTTTGTGTCCATATTCTGTAGATTCTTTGTTCTAGGCATCATCTTTTAATTATGCAAGAGCAAGAGAGTTGATTTTAGGCATTTCCAATACCATAAACTGGAGATCTATTTTCAATTGGTGAACTAGTTTTAACTTTTCATTATTTGCATGTTGCAGGTAGTATTCTTTGTAAATTCACACTACCTTTGTAAATTCAGATACAGAGGAAAATAAATTAGATATTATGATGAATTGGTTGTAGATTAGTAACCATGAGTTGATTTCAATGAGAAATTTCATACTATGGAAATGGTGCTAACAAAATGGGATTTAGTAGTTAGAGAATGGAAATTTAATGTTGTGTTGGTTCATAAATTAAAACCTCATGTGGAAAAGTTTGTTAGAGAGAAAGGAGATTAACGTTCCCCATGCATTTTTAGGTCTATGATTGGGGAGATGGAGTCTTAGTATCCACAATTCAATAACATGAAGGAAATGCTAAATGTTGGAATGAGAAGCAACATTAATTGTGGTAGAGTCTTGTGTATTAAGGTCAAGTTTTATGTTATACTTAGGTCAATGGGACTCCCAAGTGCATTATAGCCTCAATGCATGGTGAGAGCTCAAGCACCACTCCTATATAAAAATACAAAAAGTAGATCTAATGTAAGTAATCTAGAGAATAAAGTGTTTTTATATTGGTAAGGGTCAAAAACAATACACTGGATGAATGCCTTTAAAGAAGGTAAAGGAGGAAGGGAAGATGGCTCAATTTCTCCATGGTCTATCACCTAAAGAGGATAAAAAATTTCTCTCATATGGGTTATTTCTACCATCAAATGATGAAAATAAAAACTTGTAATAACGGATTGTCTTGAAGTCTTAGAAGAGGATTTGGTTGATGGAGCTTTTCTCTATCTCAAGGGAGTGGCCTATTGGTACCTTCAAGGAGTGGAGTACTACCTATTGGAAATGAGAGCCATGTTTTGAGAGAATGGTACCTATTCAAGTGACTCTTTGGGAATATCTTAGAGTATTGGAAAGCAAAACCATGTTTTGATAGAATGGTACTTGTTCAAGTGATTCATTTGGGAATATCTTAGAGAAGAGTCAAAGACGTGTTATTGAAGACATTGGAAAGGGATATCTTAGTCAATACACAACTATATTGGGAGAACCTTCATGTTTGGTATTGGGAGAATAAATTTCTATTCCAACTAAATTAGTCATGCATAACTAGTCCTTTCCAAATTTATAGTTTCTTGACTTTCAATTTTTCCTATTTTGAATTTGTTCAATGTTGCACATGTTTTTAGAACAAGATGAGGGAATTTTATATTGGTAACTTACAAAGTTAAATGATGAATATAAGTAAGATTAGAGTATTAAATCAGATGTTGATATGAACTTAATGGCATAGATATGATAGAAAAGGTAAATACCTTTATGCAACTGATATAGATTTGAATAAGAATGTAGATGAAATATGCATGGCTTGAAAGGTCATCTATATTGTGGAATTTTGCTTGTATGTTCCTATAAACAACATTTGCATATAGAAAATGGTTTTATTTTGGAAATATTGTTACTTTCTCATGTGTTTTTCATGCATTTGGGCTCATATTTTATTGAGCATGAAATTACTCTAATTTTGTGGATTATATGTAGTTCTGTCACTACTTGAAGTTGGGTCGCCACATTTGCATGCATTAGCTTTCAACTGATGCGACGTAATTGAAGTATCTAAAAATTCTCTGACAAAATCTTGCCAAATATTGTGGTATGTTACTATTTTGGTATAATGATCAATCAACCATAGTCATCTTTTTGAGAATTAACTCTATTTTTCACAGAAGGATCGCTGATGTTGAGGTTGGATTTTATTAATGAGATATATTCTATAATCTTGAGTGATGCAGGAGCATCTAGCTGACGGGTGATCATGACAGAAGGTTGTTTGGTCTCTGAGAAGACTGAAGAGGAAATTGCAAGTGAAATCTGTAGTCATTTCTTTTGTTGTTATTTTAATTTCGTAAAGAAACAATATTTAGGAAGGTAGAAAGTTAATTAGAGAAATTGTTACAAACAATTATTTTATTTTCATGTTAACTTTTACAGATTGTAACGTAGGGAAATAAACAGTTTTAGAACTAAAAATGAACTATCAAAATGTAACCAATAACAGTTAGGAGAAGTTGTTTCCAGGTAATCATTGAAAAAGAGTCAGAATGCATTGTAACAGGTTCGACCTTTTAGAAATAGAAATAGAATAAAAACATCTCTAAGCAAACAAGTTACTTTTTAACATCCCACAGTTGTTTATCTATTGTTTGTTGAATTACTTGATACAGTGAAAGGACATTCTCTGGTATCTATTCTACAAGCATCTATACATATATTTTTCTACTTGTATTGATTAAATAGATCGATAAATCCACAAAGAAATTTTGAAAATATAGCCACAGACGACACTACAGAGAGGAGGCAGCATGGTTCTATAATTACTAATCAAAACAATGAAAGGAGTTCCTCGAAGTTATAAAAATTTATCTTATGTAATTTATTCATATGATATCAAATTTCAGGATATGTATTGTAATATATCAAAATTTTCACTTTGTAGATGCCTTAGATTTAACACATTCGTTGATTCAACAGTTTATGGAGGTTACTAGTTTTTTCTCCTACACTTTTACAAAAGGAGCAAGAGTAGTTGTTAGGGAGGAAAAAACAGGGTTTCATTTTGGCCAAGATGAATCCCCTACTTGGCTTAATCATAAATGAAAGCTTATGAATATTAGGGAAACTATGTCTTATTTGGGCAGGTCTTTGGTAAATAGTTTTTCAACTATTGATTATTGGAGATGGATAATAACCCGTTTTATAAAAGAAATATTCATAAATGAAATCTTATGAATATTGGGGGCACTATTTCTTATTTGGGAAGGTCCTTCGGTAAATAGTTTTTCAACTATTGATTATTAGAGATGGATAATATCCAGTTAAAAAAAAGAAAAATTCAATCTTGTAGTAATATTATCCTACTGCCTTCCAAGAAGATTGCAATTGTTGATCAATTTCTAGCTTCCTTCCAAGAAGATTGCAATTGTTGATAAATTTCTAGAAATGGGTCACATTGGTTTCTCTATCTTTTTTCTTGTCAAGTAGCCTATAAAATGCTGGAACATGTACTCCAAAAGTTTGATTGGGAAAGCAAGGTGGGGTAAAAATGATTGATATGGTGTCTTTGTGTTTTTTGTAGTTGCACATTACCAAGTGATCAAGGGCGATTGGACATCCCCAACATTAGTAAACACATGATTTCCATTGTTCCTTTGGATTTTTGTAACATCTCTACAAAATTTCCATTTTTTTTGGGATTCTCTGAAATGCTGATATACTTTGTGCCTATAAATATTTCCAATGTTATGGGATATTTATGTTAGTGTAAATTTCTTCTTAAATTTAACCTCCTTGCTACATGCTTAGAAGATATATAGAAACTCAAATTTCGATTGTATTTTACTTTCCATATATTTCACTTGTTTATTGGCTTCCACATTGCTACTTCTATTGACATTCCTTTGCACCTCTCGGTGAAATTGCTAGTTTAAAATCAATGCCTATATATGAAATTTCAAAGACTATCATAACTCTCACATAATTCTTTAAAGGGTGCTAGCTCAATGGTAGAGAACTTTCTTTATAAGCAGAAGATTAGTGGTTTAATTCCACTGTGTCTTAATATGAATTAATCAATGATATTATAGTTATTTTTAATTAAATACTTTGAATATTAGCTTATTTCAATGGTGATATATTTTTCTAGATTCATTATTTTATATTGTCTCTAAATAGACAAAAGTGATGTATTATTATCTTTCAATGTAATTTTTTATTGTCTCTAGAGAGACAATACTTAGGATCAATGACATTGTCTCTTTAAAGACAATATGTCTTGAATCCCAAATATTGTCTCTAGAGAGACACAAATGAAATTGTCTTTGGAGAGACAAAAATGCTTTTGTTATATATTGTATTTATAGAGACAATATTTTAAGACAATTCGATTTGAGACACCTGCTTAAAGACAATAGACAAGTTTTCTCTTGTCTCAAGTTAAGACAGTTTACCCAAAATTTTTCTTAAAACCCCCTTTTGTGTTATAGTGAGACGTAGTTGTGTTTATTTCTCTGTGAGTTGCAACTTGCACGCATTAGCCATTTAAGAAATTATCCTCGATGAAGATGGGAACGTAAGTGGTTCCCAATCATCCTTTAATGGATATATTTTTCTTTCTAAAGATTATTAATGCTTCTCATTGCTCTGAGTATTGATCTCCTTTATATAATTTGTAGAGGCATGAAAGCCTAGCAGTTGTCGGCGAAGCTATTGTAGCGCAGTGGAAGCATGGTCGAAAAGTGCAACTTATAGAAGGGGCAAGCATTTGAGCAATGTGTCAAAAAAAGAGAATCAAAGTGCTCAGATTAGAACTCAAAAATATTAAGGTGGAGAATCAAAATGTAGAGGAAAAATATGAAATGCCAGATATAAATCTTAACCATTCCAAAGAATATGAAGAAACCAATGCGATATTGAAGCGACTAATGCTAGATTTGATATCTTTCTCCTGTAAAATTTTTAAGCTTTGGGAACTTAAAATGGAGGAACTACTTGGTTCAATATATTTATGGGAACTTTTTCAAGAAACTTCTATAAATCCCTGAGAATCGAGATAAGAGGTGAAATAACATTGGTTCTTATTATATCAACATTAGATGAAAACATTTTGTCTAGTATTTTGCATGAATTTGGTGAAGTAAAAAGTGCAAAAGTATTTTGTGATATTCTGGAAATTAAGTACAACATGAAGTGGAGTAAAAAAGCTAAAGTTGATGAAGGTGTTGTTAAAAATTGTGATTGTGTTCAAAGCATCATAACGGGGATCAAGATTGAAAGTATGTATGTAGCTCACAATGGAGTAAAATGTGATATTAAGGGAAATCCCTATGATGCAGGTTTTAATGATGAACGTGCAACACTTTATGAACAATTCAACTTTTCAAATGAGTATTGGTTACAAATTATACATGAAATTTTTTTTTAGATGATTTATTAAGTGGAAGAGTAACTATGCTTAAAGATAAATTGGATTATAATGATGAAACTAAATACAAATATTGTAATGTAGAAAAGAACGAAGATTTGTCAGAAGAAGAAAAGGTTGGAAAGAACCCGAACTATGATGATTTTTAAAATCTCACTAATGTTTATGAGTATACCGGTATTGGTAGTAGCCACGAAGAAGCAACAGAAAAAGAAGAATATAACTCAATTGTAATGTCGTTTGGACAATACTTAAAAAATTCATTGATGGAAGTGGATTTGTTGAAATGAAATAGAAACATACCTGTTGTAACAAGGAGCAATATATAGTGTCCATGATCTCTAGTAAGAAGAAGAAAAAAAAGTTTGGAGCAACAAGTAAAATAAATTTTTCATCGATATATTGTATCAAAGAAAGTCAAAATGAAATATTTAATTCATGTTTTTAAGCCTCGCTCAGACTTAGACCAGGAAGCAAGTTAACATAAAGGTCATGATTAAGGGGAACTGTCAAAATAATAATCACACCCATT
>APFE030540537.1:0-16737 GCA_000404065.3 Pinus taeda | reverse complement strand
TCCACTTGTACTATTGAGCGTTGACCAGACCTCTTCTGTAATAGATCTGCGATGCCAGCGCGCCAGCCCAGTTTTTCACCCGCGCTGATCCTATTTAGGCGAATTTGTTCTAACAGCCAACCTTCTAGATGACTCCAGACTTGGCTGTTAGCATTGTTGAGGTTGCCATCCTTTCTCTGGAATGTTTGTTCGACTGATCACCCACTTATCTTGGGGGAGAGCTCGTACTTTACCTATTCATGGAGACTCCTTCTCCTTTATAAGCCTCCTCCATTGCCCATGAGCAGCTAGTTTTGGAACATATAGACTTTTATTGAGGAATTCTTAGTGCATTAGTGCTGCTCTTTGTAGGCATTTGGTGTGTTTTGTGAGGATTGCTTTTGAGCTTGAGGAAGGTTATGAGCTTGTTGCCTTGTGTGTGAGAGAGAGAGACCTCTTTGACTTGGGAGATCCACTTCAAAGGTGAATGCTTGGAAGACATGCTGGCTGGACCCTCTAGAGAAGGACTCAGCGTCAGGACTTTGGTTGCACCTTACTCTATTTCCTGATTAATAAATATAGATGACTACTCTTATGGTTCCATTTCCATTTTTCCTATGAATGATTAATGTAAATTGTATCCTTCCTGACTGATACATAGTTGTTTTTAGTAGATTTTACGCTCGCGTTTGCTCTCTCTTTGCTTGTGCAGGTGTCCGTCCACGAAGATAGTGGAGGACTGTGATCGGCCAGAGCGAAGGAGTGAGAGGATCATCTCTTCGACAAACATAGCGCTGGAACCCAAGTAGGTTTCTTTTACCCACTTGTTAATTACAACTAGGAACCTACAGTGTAGCATTGTTTGATTGTTGCTAGACCCCCTTTGGGCTAGTATGGATCGCCTCTATCCGTAGAGGGGATTTACCTCTCCAAAAAAATGCCTCGAGAATCACGAGTTGGTTGTAGTTGAATGAGGATTAGAGCGAGACCTCCCATTCCTAGTTCTTGATCCCAATTTAATGGATCTTCCCATTGAAATGTAGAACCTCTCCCTCCTATTATGGATCCTCAACTCCCTCTCTTTCCCTATAAATCAAACCCTATCATCTACTTTTGGTTATTTCTTGGTTGGATATTGCTTTGTTGCCTTCCTAGTGCTGAACTATACCCAAATGTTGCCCATTTGGCTAAGGAGAAAGGAGTTCTTGAAGGTTAAGGCTAGGACTTGGAAACTCACCTAAAGGAGCCTTCCAACATCAAGGATGAAGTGGTTGTAATTCTCTCTTTACTATCTTTTAATAATACATTAAGTGTTTTCTTTCCATAAATGTGTTGATTATAGCTCATTTAGTATAATACTCCTTGATTTGTTATATGGTTTATGTTGAAATGAGTTTTTCCATGTACGCATTTGTTGTTTCCACGTGATTTTACTTTCATGTATTCGTCCACATTGGTGAAGAGGAGACTGAGCTTGGAAGCAAGAGAATCAAGGACAACACCAATGAATATTAGCATCAGAGTGAGGTAGGTCATCTATCCTCCTTTGTATTTACTGGTATAAGATAGGAAAGTTTGCACATATTCGTCTAGATTATTGCTAGATCCCCCCATAGGACTAGATCGATTGTTTCTATCTGTAGAAAGGATTATCTGTAGAATAAAATGGCAACTACAATGGGGAGGTTGTAACCATTCAAGCCTCCTTTTTATGTTTGGTATTTTTGATTAGTTTGACCAACCTCATTGTGATCTATGATTTAGGGTCATTTTGGGTCTGCATTCTAAGTAGTACATTCTTTAGAGTGTCAAGTCTAGATGTATATTTGGATTTCTCCTCATTTTCATAATTCTTTCTCCCTCGATGGTTTTTTATCCAAAAAAATCACATTGTTGCATTGGAAACACGCGTTTTTACCATAAAGTAGCGTTGATCCACCTTATCAGGGTGGATTTTCAATATGAAAGTAGCATTGGTCCAAAAAATGAGATTTTTAGGGTTTTTATCATAAAGGTCTAGTGTGTCTTGATCTCTGAAGTGTTCTCGTGCTCTGTGTGCATATAATTTTCCATTATTTTTGTTGATTTATTATTGGTTTGCAAAATCCCATCCCTTTGTTTTAAGTAGTGAAAGTGAATTTTGGTTGAGTCTATAGTTATTGGGTCAATTGAATTTACTGTTTGTTTCTTGTACGTGTGGAAGCAATAATAATTTGTTATTGGTTAAAGCATTATTAGCTATTTTTAAAACCATAAAAGAAATGGTAGTTATATTTTCTTAGCTTTCATCTAAACATTTACTTTTCAAATTGCATTAGATTACATTGCATTGAAAAGTCATTTTTGGGATTATCATTGAGCATAGATTACATTTCTTAGTGTCAAAAGCTGAAAAATGCATTTTCATCCATTGGGAAGAAAAGTTAAAAGAAAATCATTTTACTTTTGGTAGGTGCATTGGAATAGTGAAAGCGGAAATTCTAGTTAGGAAGCTTTATTTGTTGCATACTTGATTGTCTCATCAATGTTTACGTTTTTTCCCTACACTAGTTAACTTTCATCAAAATGAAAAGAATCTTTTTTTTTGCATATTATTTGCATCATAGGTGGGTTCCGGTGATATCGATCTTTGAGCCTTAAAAATGAAATTTAATCCAAGATCAAAGTTAAAATTTACCTCAATTAACCTAAGGATCATTTGGAACATTAACGGAAACATTTAGAGGTATAGGCTAGAGATGTGTTCCCACGTCATTAAACATAGGAGTTGTCATTATTTTACAATGTTGTATCACAGGGGTGAAATATTGTTCCACATACAGAAGTGTATAGGACTGTTCACCAGTACTTTCAGGGATATTGTAGGTGCTCCATGCATGGGAAGTATATGGGAATGCTCTCATTGAATGGTTATGCATTAGAGAACACTGCTAATACCACACTTCCACATAATGTCGTGTATATTTTTGGAGTGACCAATAGGTTTCTATCCATCCATAGGTAATCAAGTCAACTGCATCGTATACCATGATACATCGAACAAAACATTCAGGGAGATTGGTTGTCATACATTAAGTCCTTGGTTTGTGAAGATGTATATTTTAGTTCACAGTTTCTTGGTAAACCTTTATGCCTAGTTACCCATTTTTGATTTATTTTTGTTAAATTATAAAATCAATTAATTGACCATGGGAAAATATCTTTCCTGTGGAATACTCCTTAGTAGATATTAGGTTGAGACTAATGGAAATAATTCCCATGTTAACCAACCATTAAACCCTTCTGACAGGAATCTTGGTCCTTTCTCTTCTTTTAGAAATGTTGGTACTTCCTAAATGGAAAAGTTGTCCCTTCCCAGGTTTACCATTGGTTTTCCAATTTGCTTATTTTCGACCCCAATGGTTCTAAATGTCCAAACGGCTCCTCAACTAGGCTCTCCTCCACCTGAACGGTATCAACCTTTCGTTGAGCCTAAAGTTAACTCTTTACCTTCTTCGTTTGTTCAGTCTTCTTCATCTTCTTCATATTCATCTAGTGAAAGCCTACAAGTAAGTAATTAGGTGGATAAAAATAAGAACGAAAGGAATATTAAGAATAATAAAAATAAGGAAAGGGCCAACTAAGCAACCATTACTATAGATGCAACTAATGTTAAAAAATATTCCAATCGACCTTGTAAAGTGAAATTCCCATGCAAGCTTTGTAAGGGTGACCACCTTCTTCGAGAATGTCCTTGTATTCCCAAAATATTAGAAGTGTGGTCCACGGGTTCACATCGACCTTTGCCATTGACCTATGGATATCATGGTAATGATAAACCTTCAACTAATGATAGTAAAGCCCACGAGAAAAATGGAAAAATCAAATCTCCCTGTAGGTTATGTGAAGGGCATCATCCTATTCACCTTTTTCCTTATATGGATGAAGCCTCTAACATGTTGGATATCCTTATCACTTCTCAACCTCGTCTTCCAAATGGTTATCAAAATATTTCCCTTGATCCTCCACTAGTTGATCAAGTGATTGATCAAAACTCATCTATGGTAAATACCACTCTCTCTGAAAGTGAATCCCATGAGTCCGTTTCCGACCAACCATTGGTAAAAAAAATGATTGATCTAATTTCACTTTTAGTTGATCAAATTTATCTTGTAGAGAGTGAATTTTTTATCGCTCAATTTCTTCTGGTTTCTTCAAATTCCAAAGAACTAGGGGGAAATACTCATGTTCCCATGGTGCAGGGGGGTGATCCTCCTATTCCCATGGTATGGGGGGGTGGATCCTCTAATTCCTGTAACACAAGAGAGAATTCCTCCCATTATGATGGCACCATCTCCAAGTAGTTTAGTCACTTTCTTTGATTGGAGTCGAGTGGCAGGATATCACCTTCCTTCCTATATTCCCTTTCAAGTCATAGTACAGGTTTATAATATAGATGTACCTAGCACAATCATAGATGAAGGTGCATATATTAGTCTTCTGTCCTCAACTACTTGGAAAGATTTAGGTTCTCTGCAGCTTGTCCCCATTACCCAAAGTCTCTTAGATTTTAATAAAGGAACCAGTCAACCCTTAGGAATCCTTATGAAATTTCCTATTACTTTGGGAGGAAAAATAGTCTATCTTAGTGTGCTAGTTTTCCAAGGCCCTTTGGATTTTAATTTACTCCTCGGTCATGACTATGTTTATGTCACGGGAGTTCTTTTCTCTTCTCTCTTTCATGTCATATCTTTCCTGCATGAAGGAAGAATTGTGGTCATTCGTCAAATTTCATTCATTGGTCCTAATTTGACTCTCGATCAACCATCTTCCCTAAATGGTCCTTGTATGCAAGTGGTATGACCCCCTCCACAAGTTAATTATGTGGCGACTTATTCTGTGCCCACATCTACTGGTGATCTAGTCAGTGATATAGTGCATCATGCACTAGGGCATTAGAACCTTACCTTTCCATTAGATCACTTGACATGTATCCCTTCCAGAGCATTTTTCTCCTGTGTGATGAGAATCTCTTGGAATCTATCACCTCTTATAGGCCATAATCAAGGTACCATGAGGATAGTTCTTTTACTATGTCAACCTCGCTAAAAAATTAAATATGTCCCTATGAGAATGGTTCTTTTATTGTGTCAAGGTAATTAAAAAATGAAACAAGCTGTCATGAGCATAATTTCTTACTTGTGTCAAGCTCGTTAAAAAATGAAACAAGGTGTCATGAACATGGTTCTTTTCCTGTGTCAATCTCGTTAAAAAATGAAACAAGTCCCCTTCTAATTCGAGTATTTGATTAGATCTCCTAAATTCCCAGTTGAGTCTTTCACTTGATCTCATAAGTGAGCCTTCATTCCATCCACCTGTTAGTAACTAATAGTCTACATAGGTGAATGAAATGAATATTGCAGGCATGTACCTCGAATTGAGTCATTATGTTGGGGTTATGCAAACCAAACTCAAGCATAGTTTATCCTTGTTTCAAGCTTGTGTAAAAATGAAACCAAACCCAAGCATATTTTGTTTCCGTTTAAAGCTTGTGTAAAAATGAAACCAACTCGAAGCATATATTTTTCCCATGTTTTAAGCTTGTGAAAATATGAAACAATATTCATGTATACTCAAGCATAGTTTCCCATGTTTCAATCTTGTGTAAAAATGAAACCATTCTCACTTTACCTCTTGTGATTGCCATTTTTATAAGCATGTTTTTGCCAAATGAGCCTTGGTTTTTTCATTCCATCGTCACCATCTCTTTGGTCGATCATATGATTTCACTTGGCTATTTTACCCTTGCCTAAGGAACATCCACACTGAGTGGTCTTATTAGCCAGCCTCCTGAACTTTACATGTTTTTCATAGTTCCATCATGACTATAAATAATTGTTATCCTTTTATATTATTATTTCCTCCAAGTGGAGTCCTCTTTCAGCTCTTTTTAGACTCTCAAAATATGAAAAGATTGATGATCACTTATCTTTTTGAACTCGTAAAATTAAATGAAAAGACGTCTACTCAGTATAAGTTTAACCCTTTTCCAGACTGAGATAGACTAGTTATGAAAATGGAATACTTAGTCAAACATGACTAAGAGGTTCTCTTGAATATTTTTTTCTACCTTTACAGATTCAAGAGACTATCTACGGAAAGGGATCTCTGGAGTTTCCATTTTGCCTCTTTTTCAAACTCTGTAAACATGAAAAATATGTTGAGTTACCCCTTCGTCGGACTCGTAAAACTAAAACAACGAATGACTTGTCATCATGAGGAGACCGAGCTACTCCTTCTTATGTTTTGTTAAAAATAATAGGATGGATTCATCCAAAGGATGAACTTATACGACAAGCATATGGTATCCTATTCAATATTGGGATTAAAAATAAAGAGGTACTTGCTAGAAATAGTTGGGGGGGGGGATGGAAGTAAACATATATCTTGTAATTTGTATAAAGGCACCATGTCACTCTTAAACATGACACTTTCCATATCTCATGTTAGGTTTGGGTTATCCTCACTTTGTCACTTGTCTTACCAGGTTTTGGAAACCATTTTTCTCTCATATGATTATATCATATTATCACGATGACCTTTATGTTGAGTCAAATGTTTCCAAATTCTGTAGTCGTTTCATTGATATGTTCAAGAGAAGTCCCATCTACAATTCAAACCACTTATACCCAATTTGAATTTTCTACCACAATCCTGAATCACTCTTGCCAACTCTGACAAATCTTAAGTTTCGTATCGATGATGTGGGAAAAATTATGGGCCTCCTTCGATTAATCACTTCATGTCGATTCCAGCTCATTATCTATGATAATGATCTAGAAATTTTGTTTCAGTACCTTGGATCTTGCGTACCTCAATGGGAGGTTCTTTGCATTCAATGATAGGTTCACATCAGTGGCCTTTGATCAAATGATTCTGTGAGTGTTCGAATTTAGTTTCATTGTTCACACTCGTAGATTGTGTTTTCATACCTTTAGATCCATTTTCATCATTGGTGGTTTCTCTCATGCCTATTAATGGTTCACATTATTGACTAGTAATCAGGTGGTTTCTACCATGTTCGACTTCAACCCATTTATTCAGTTGGTTATATTCATACTTTGGTTGGATCAGGACAGAGATGAAGACCTTGGGTTTCATTTGATAAATCCAGACTACATGGAGTTATTAAGTATTCATGATTCTACACATGATCCCTTCTATTCAGATCGTTTCATCCATGCTATGGATTCGTACAAATGATACCTTCTATTTGGATGACTACGTCCATACTGTGGATTCATACACATGATCCCTTCTATTTGGATGGTTGTATCCATGCTGTGGATCCATGCACATGATCCTTTCTAGTCAGATGGTTGCATCCATGTCATGGATCTATGTATTGTTCGATGCTTACACTTTGATCATACTTACATTAAAAATGTTAGATATATTGTATTATGTTTGATTTGCAAGTATCCCGACGATGGCTCTCCAAAGTCCTTGCCTTGATTTGTAAAGAATTTTAGCCATCACTTCTCGTTCTAACTTCATGCTTTAAGGGGAATTCAGTATAGAGTATTTTGTTGCACTCCCAGTCTCATATCTTAAGTGTCGCAGTTTGTGTCATCAATGTCACAAGTGTTGCAAAGTGACAAAAGCCATCAAGAACAATGTATTCACCATGAAACATGTTTAGAACCATCCCCGAAGGAAGAAGAAGGCTTTCCTTGAAGGAATTCTAAAGAAATTATCTAGAACCTTGTTTTGCAAGTCCAACACTACTTTTAGAAGACAAAACCATGTTGGTAACCTTTTGTCTAACTAGTGACTAGTGTTACCAGCATGCCTTTTGATAGGAAAATACGTGCTAGCCCTCTTCAAGAATTTTTTTCCTAAAATGGAGGAGAATCTTGTCCCACTAGAAGTCTCTAGAACGACGAGTTCGTTGTAGTTGAATGAGAATTAGAGTGAGACCTCCCGTTCCTAGTTCTTGATCCTACTTTAATGGATCTTCCCCTTGAAATGTGGAACCTCTCCCTCCCTTTATGGATCCTCAACTTACTCTCCTTCCCTATAAATCAAATCCTTTCCATATACTTTTGGTTAGCTATTGGTTGGCTATTGCTTGGTTGCATTCCTAGTATTGAACTATGCCCAAATGTTGCCCATTTTGCTTAGGAGAAAGGAGTGCTTGAAGGTTAAGGCTATGACTTGGGAACTCACATAAAGGAGCCTTCCAACATAAAGGCTTAAGTGGTTATAGTGATCTCTTTACTATCTATTAATAATACATTATGTGTTTTCTTTCCATAAATGTGTTAATTATAGCTCATTTGGTATAATACTCCTTGATATGTTATATGGTTTATATTGGAATGGTTTTTGCCATGTATGTGTTTGTTGTTTCCACATGATTCTCCTTTCAAGTATTCGTCCACATCGGTGAAGAGGAGATCGATCTTGGAAGTGATAGAATTAAGGATGACACCAATGGATTTTAAAATCAGAGTGAGGTAGGCCATCTACCCTCCTTTGTGTTTTCTAGTATAGGCTAGGAAATTTAGCACATATTTGTCTAGTTTGTTGCTATATCTTCCCATAGGAGTAGAGTGATCATTTTTTTCTCCACAACAATGGCTTTAATGACTAAGCTTGTAGAGACTGAATCATTCTCTTTCAAGGAAGAAGTAGAGCAACTTGTATGGGTTAATGCAATGGTGGAGGAATCTAAATCCATTATAAAGAATAATGCTTGGGAAGTGGTTTGAAGACCAACAGACAAATCAGTTGTGGGTTGGAGATGGATCTTCAAGGCAAATCATGTAGCAGATGGAAGCATAAAAAAGTAAAAGGCCATACTTTTGGTCAAAGGGTACTCTCAAGTTGTGGGGATTGACTACGAGGAGACCTTTGCTACTATAGCAAGGTACTAATCCATTAAATCAATTCTTTCTCTAGTTGCACATATGGGGTGGAAGATCCACCAAATGGTTTTGAAAACAACATTCCTTAATGGAGTTATTAAGGAGTAGGTATATATCGATCAACCATAAGGCTTTGAGACTTTTAATTATGAGTCTCATGTGTGCAGACTCAAGTGAGTATTGTATGGTCTCAAGCAAGCACCCAATGCTTGGTACATTAAGATTGATAGCTATCTCATCGGTTTGGGATGCACCAAAAGTGAAGCGGATGAGAAACTCTATCATATATTGGCAGAAGGAAAATTGTTGATTATTTTCATATATGTTGATGAGTTGATTTTAATTGGTGATGAGTAGTTGATCAGACCTTGCAAGGAGGAACTTGCAAGAGAGTTTCAAATGAAGGAAATGGGGTTCATGCACTACTTCCTCAGATTGGAAGCATGGCAAGGTTGTGGGAAATTGTTTGTCTCTCAAGGCAAGTATGTTGACAAGATAATTCAAAGATTTCGCATGGACAATTGCAAACCCATGGAGACACCTCTAGCGACCAACTAGCGGAAAGAGGATGACACTTCAAGAGAGGAAGTGGATGTTATTATTTACCGATAATTGGTGAGTTCACTAATGTATCTTGTGAACACACGACCAAATATGTGCTATGAAGTCAACCAGTTGAGCCAAGCTATGGTTAGGCCAACCAAATTGTATTAGAGTGAAGCTAATTATGTTATACAATTCGGTGAATGGAAGAGAGAAAATACCAAGTTGGGAGTGCTTATGTTTTGATTTGGTAGAGGAGGAAATAAGGCAGAATACCAGAGATAGGACTTCATGGAAGGGTGAGGATGAAGAAAAAATTGTATTGGATAGAAAGGAAAAGAAGGGAAAATGGAATAAATCCCAATACAAAACTAGAATATAGTCAAGGGGGCAAGAAAGATTTGTAAAAAAATTAAATGCTTCCATTGTCAAGAATTTGGGCACTATGCCAGGAACTGTCTACATAATAAAAAACACAAGGAAGATGAGAGACTTCTGTAGGATGTGAGGGAGAATGTGGGTTCTCCTTCAAGTCACTGTAGGTAGAGAAGGTCACCAGATGGGTACACTATCTACATGGCTCTAATGACTGAGCTTGTAGAGACTGAGGCCTCCTCTTTCGAGGAAGGAGTACAGAAACCTGTATGGGTTGACGTAATGGTGGAGTATGAATCCATTGTAAAGAACAATGTTTGGGAAGTGGTCCCAAGACCAACAGATGGATCTTCAAGGTCAAGCATGCAGCAAATGGAAGCATAGAAAAGCATAAGGCTAGATTTTTGGCCAAGGGGTACTCTCAAGTTGAGGGGATTGAATATGATGATAACTTCTCTTGTAGCAAGGTACTCATCCATCAGATCAATTATTTCTTTAACTACATAGGTGGGGTGGAAGATCTACCAGATGCATGTGAAAACAACATTCCTCAATGGAGTTATTAAGGAGGATGTGAATATCTAGCAACCAGAAGGATTCGAGACTTTTTGACTGGGAGTTTCATGTGTGGAGACTTGAGCGAGGGTTGTATGGTCTCAAGCAAGCACAACGTGGTTCTTACATGAGGATCAATAAATATCTCATTGGGCTTCACCAAAAGTGAAGCAGATGCAAACCCCTCTATCATATCATGGTAGAAGATAAATGGTTGATTATTGTCTTATATGTTGATGACTTGATTTTAACTGGTGATGAGCAGTTGATCAAATCTTTTGGAATCAAGGACATGGGTCTCATGCACTACTTCCTCGATTTGGAAGTTTGGAAAGGTGATGGTGAACTCTTTGTCTCTTGGAACGTATGCCTAGGATATACTTGTAGTAGAGGAATTGAATTTCCCCAAGAATGGATGATGGGTTTTGCTTACTTTCTTTCTACTTATTTTACATATTGCTCTTCTAGTTTTCAGTTCATAGTTGCATTATATGTCTCAAGGCAAAAATGACCTAATTTTGATTTTTGTTAAATTTCTTATATTGAAAAAACTTTGGTTGATTATGTTATTAATCTAATTTTTTAATAATAAACCAAGACAAACCATCAAACCATAATACATTTTATATTCAAATATTAAAAATAAAAATATATATATTTTGTATTCAAATGAGAAATAATTTTATTAACCAAAAAAATTAATAAGTATTTTCAAAACCCAACTCTTAAATCTTTTAAGATTTTTTCACACTTTTAATAAACATTATTAAATAATTATATTTAAAACGATAACATTGTAAATCCACAACAAATTTTCAAACATTATTAAATAATTGTATTTAAAACAATAACATTGTAAATCCACAACAAATTTTCAAGATCCCATTCAAATTTAAAAAACATTCATCCAAAATCACAAGTCCCATTCAAATTTTCATATCCCAGGAAATTCCCTTTATATGTAGAGAAAATCCAGCAAAGATTTTTGTAAAGCCAATGTATAGTTGTTAAACTTCAAAATTTTAAGTGCTGAATCCATTTCCACCATCAAAAACACTATTCAAACATTGCCTCCACAAGATTTTTAAAACTTTTTTCCATAAATTCCGGCTACTTTTAACTGTCCAGAACATTCCTCCACCTCCCAAAGTAACCAGTGCACTCCACCTCCCAAAGTAACCAGCGCACTGATAGCGGTTCATATTCTAATCATCATCCGGCTCATGTCCAGTGCACTCCACCTCCCAAAGTACATCATCCGGCTCATCTCATCACGGTGTGCAAAATTTTAATTTCAAGTGAAAAGCCTTGAAAGCTGGTGAAAAGGTTGTCTGGCGGTGTTGTGCGTTTCCATCGGACAACCTCCAGGCTTGGTTATCTCCATCACACACCATCCACTCTTTCGTATCCAAATTCAGAGACATCCCCGCATCCTTGGAATAATTGTGATGCTGTGCTTTCCGTCATAGGCGGCTGCTACCCTATGTGAATAAAATTGCAAGCCGTGCGAAGTCAAAAGCTCCCACTGGCCATGAGTGAGATTTGCCTGCCACAACCCCATTACAGCGGAGGAACGCCAGCCCATCACGACACACAAAATAAATATTTGGCTCTTGTATACCGTAATAGTAATAATGTGCACCCGCCGCACTGCCATGTCCATTATTCGCAAATTTCTTAGTTTTACAACAAACAAATCGGTTTGTGTGTCATAAGTTGTAGAAGATGGTGTTGCCATGCACAGTGGAATGGAATGGTCGCCTGAATAATCCGTAACTGATCTCTGAACACAGCCTTACACTCCATTTGTCTGTGGCGGAGCTGTAGACAAGAGAATGTACCTGACCTGATCTCACTTCTCCCCACACCATTACTTTATAAGTTTTAGTTGCACTGTCTACAACTATGTTGATGGACATGGAAGGTGTGCAGTTGCTCCCCCATAGTTTTTTCTTCAAACACGACTGGAGCCCAAGGCGCGTGCTCACCTTTGTATCGGGCAGCAGTTGGAAGGATCTTGTCAAGGCATTAGCGGCCACCATTTTTCCTTCACTGCTTACAAAGAGCATAAGACCGTCGGCAGTTCCCTGGAGAAGCCAACATGAATTAGTCAGATCCGCCTCATACATTGTCTGGAAAAAATACGACTTGTTAGAATGGTTGTTGAAGAGGCAAAAGTCGAAGGGATTCTGGGGACTGTCGGTGAGAGCAATCCAGGATTCCTGGTTTCTGCTGTCGTATAGTCGTTGAAAAATGTTGGACGACGAAACCATGTTGTGCCACGCAACACAAATTTGTTGGGCTCTCAAGACTTCGCAGATTGATAGGCGTGACAGAATGTCATGCAGAATCGCTTCGGGTAGACGGTCCAAGAGGCATTCCGTTGATCTATCCACGCGCCGCTTCTTGATTTGGGATGGGACTTCTTCCGTTGGATCATGAATTCTTGCGGTGTCGCAGCAGCTACCGTGGTGAATCTGGCTGTTGCATGATGTACCGTCGTCAATAGGATGACTTGCCTCTTCATCATAAATCTGAATCTGAATCATCTCGACCAGGCTTTTCATCGACATTGCTTAGATTCAAAACGCAGTGTCGGGCCCAATGAGCAAAGAAAGCGATAGCATGAATGAGCAAAGGGATCAATTTATTTATACATTCCTCCACGGAAACTAGAAATCAACAAACCTATAACTTTACTTAAACATTTTAGTCCCAGGTTGGAGATCCAGACGTTGGCATTAAAGATAAGTGGGACATGGTCAATTCCACTCCCTTTCATACCGGATCCAGACGTTGGCATTAAAGATAAGTGGGACAGATAATAAATCCATGGTCAATTTGTGTTTAAGGTATTTTTTTTGTGACGATATCCATGGTTTTGGCAGTTTTATTATTATTAATTAATTATATTTAAGACCGTTGCTGATTGGGCACCCCATTTTCAGTTCGGGCACCCCATTTCAGTTCGGGCACCCCATTTTCTAATATTGTTGGATTGTTCGGTTGAGACTTTTTACCTCATACGATTCCCATTTTTTAAAAACTAAGGGAATGGGTTTAGGGTTTTGTGAGTTTTATTAATTTTTTTTAAGTTATTATTTTGATTTGATATATGCAGTTTTTTAATAAGTTGAAATTGTTTTTATGAGAATTTTTGAAATTAACAATAATAATTTAGATTTATTTTAATTCTTGATTTACCAAGTTTTAAGAGTACCACTTGTTTTTTATTTGTAATTTTATTTTAAAATGAAAAGAGATTTGATCCCTCTCTATATCTGGTAGATCCAGAGTTAAAATAGATTAGTGGGGTTTAATTATTGATTTTAAATTTTTTCTTTTATTAATTTTATTTTGACCTAGTCAAAATGTTAAACATTACAATATTTCTACCATACTTGGATCAAATGTTTACATATGAGTTATGTTTACTATGAACCTCAAATATAAAGATTTTTTTAATCAAAAATGGAATAGTTGACGGGAAATCTTGGCCATTTTTGGCAGGCCACATGCATCTACAAGAGATATGCATTTATGGTTAACCCTACTCTTCTTAAAACACCTTTCTGAATCACCGAATAGTCTCCATGAGTGCCATGAGTAAATCATGCCATTTATAGCACGCCACGTGCATCTACAACAGCTATGCATTTATGCTTAACCCTACTCTTCTTAAAACACCTTTCTGAATGGTGGAATAGTCTTCATCAAGGCCATTTATGACAGGCCACGTGCATTCGCAACAGCTATGCATTTATGCTTAACTTTATTCTTCTTAAAACACCTTTCTAATAGTGGAATAGTCTCCGTGAGTGCCATGAGTAAATCAAGCCATTTATGGAGGCCACGTGCAGCTATGCATTTATGCTTAACCCTATTGTTCCTAAAACACCTTTCTGGATAGGGAATAGTCTCTGTGAGTGCCATGAGTAAATCAGGCCAATTGAAATAATAATTATTATCCTATAACATTCTAATAGTATCTTTACCTATTTTCATATATAATTTTTGGCCTTATATGTAATAATATATTTACCCAATTACATGGGTTATTTTAATAATATTATTGGAATAATAAATTATTAAATAGATATAGATTACTAAAAAATATAAATTACTTATAAAATTATATTAGATAGAGGATATAACTTGTGAATTTAATTTTAAATGGACCTTGATAAATAAAAATAAAAATTAATTCACCTAAAATTTTACTAACTTCTAAGAATAATAGTAAAGAATTTTTTATATATCAAGAATATTACTTGTTTATAATAGTATTGGAATAATAGATTAATATATAAATATAGATCAATTAATATTAAATTAAATGAATTAAAAAATTTATTAATTTAATTTCAATTGGACTTGTCCTGATGATGAACCACACTGGTTTGTTCGAAACGCGTCGAAAAAAGAATATTTATGTGATTTCGCCGAAAATTCTATAAACAATGTTATGGATCACAGAACTCTAAATTCCTTAATATTTTATATATGTTTTTTGCCTTAGTTACAAAAGTGTATAAACACTTGTTTCCTGAAGTGAACCCGCATATACGTAGGTTTCCTCAGGCACAGTCGTGTATACACGCAGTCTGCACTAAGTACAGTCGCGTATATATTTCAACTTTCAAGATTTATAAATTTTTGTGTCTCTGAAGTTTGTCTGGTGTTTTGAGTCAGTTTGAAACAGTCATTTTTGCCAGTATCAGTTGTCTGTGTTACAACAAGCGTTTTACTCCGATTTCTCTCTGATTATAAGGAGTTTTGGTCTTGTTTTGTGTTTGCAAGCGTCATCATCTTTTTGCTAAAAGCACACAAGATTTCTTGATTGGAATCTTGGCTGCTCTGATTTATCAGAGCAGAAATATTGTTATAAATCTTTGGGTTCAACTTTGCTTTTGGTGACTTTTTTGTTTGCTTAACAAAATCGCTTTTTGTGACCATTTACTTCTTGATTTCATCAAAGTTGTCAATTGATGCTTTTTTGAAATTGTATTTTTGATCTTTTTTGGTCTTTGTTACCAAAGCTTTCATTGCTGCTTTCGGTTGTTAAAAAGCCTCTTTAAACACATTTGTTTTTGTCGAGTTTTCATTCATTGTATGGTGTCAACTTGCAAAAGTGTTTCTTGCTTCTTGTTTCAATCGCAAAGTTTCAGTTTTTGTTGAGAGCATTTTCAAAAAGACTTTCTTGTAGCTACTTTGAAGAGAACTTTTTGAAAAGTTTTTGTTTTGCTTTCTTGAACTTGCTTTTCATTTGGTTTCCTTTTGGTGAGTGAAAGTGCTTTATGTTTATCTTGAGTTTTGTTTTTAGTATTTAGACGAAATGAATGGTAGCATCTCATATTCAATCTAGATATTGTAAGTGGCAAAAGAAAATTTGATAAGCAAAGCAACTTTCATCTTTTGTTTTAGAGTTGTTTTCAATCTTGCATCAAGCATTTAGTTGTTGCATTAGGATAGATTTGCATCTCTTTAGGCATAAATAGTTTTGTTAACTTTTGGGTGTGAAGTGTGAATTAAAGAAAAGAAAAGAAAAGTTTATTTCATTAGAAGTTTCCTTTCGAACCCTATAGAAATTACTCTTCATCGAAAAACAATGACAAAGTGCACATGCATATAGTTAGGTTTTATTAATTTCTTTTGCGTCGAAAAAAAAAAACACCACTAGTTTCACTTCCATCATCCCTTAACTTAAAAAACAGCCCTTAAAATCAAGCGCTAACTAAAATTTACTAGAACTTTTTCTTTTAAGTTAAATACACCAACAAGTGTTAGGATTTTTGGGCCTTTGATTAGGTGAGTGGAGAGTTAACTCTCCAAGGCCGTATTAAACGTCAAACATAGGAGTCTGATTAACGAGAGAAAATTCAATAGTGTTAGGAATACCAGGAAAGCTCTGGATCTGGGAGTTAAGCACGAGGGTCTGTGAAGACAGGGAAGAGAGATACCCCCTCTCCTACTTCTCCGAACTTACCTCACGATTTTTCCGCCTGGCTTCTGCGACGAGTTGGTATCCATAGTTGCTTCTCCTAGGGAACTACATAGGTGGCTGTGGAGGGGAATCCCGTGGCACCTGAGGTCGACGTTGTATCACTCTCAGCAGCACTACTGGAGGGCACCCTTGCGAAGCTTAGGGGCTTGCACCGGCGCAGACTGTTGTTAGGAGGTTACTGTAACTTCCTCTGATACGTTCGCTAATAGGCCTAGGCCCTCATCATCCCATACTATCTTCGGAAGGCTCCTTATTTTTCACTTTCTCGTATTTTGGTGTCCGGTCCTAATCACCCGGAGCGGAAATACTTGAAAGTTGTTTGACTGGCTGTATCTTTAGGGACTTTATAGTGGGTGCTTTGTGCTCTTAGTT